>OZ014459.1:9712463-9883065 GCA_963966035.1 Acleris laterana | reverse complement strand
GAGGGCGGAGAGACGCACCCGATTCACTTTCGTTTTCCGCCGGCACGTGAGCGGCATGCACCGCTAGCCTGCGAATTCTCGCTGCACTTTATTGCATCCGTATAAGTGCATACGACATGCACGCAACGCATTGACCGAGGCAGAGATACGGGGCGGCAGTGATTTGCGACGACGAAAGTGGTATTGCAACTTTTATGTGGGTCGAATTGGCATTACGAGGTCGTGTTAGTGTTACGTGAGGGTTACACTAACGTCTGTCACCGCCGCTCAGCACTGCACAGCCACGGTCTGCATTGTCAAGATCGTGACTTTGATCGTAATCGTAAAAAAAACTTTACATTTGAGTCAATCAGTCCACGTCCATCAGGGTAATAAAAAAACAACCGATAAAAAACGCGATTGGACGAAGAGAGCACTCTGAGTGGACAGGCAAAAGAACGGGAGCGAGTCCATAATGTAATCGGACAGGCCAATTGCCCTTTGCTGGGGCGTAGAGTTAAAAAAGGAGCACGTGTTAGTCGTCAATTTAATCTCATCAGTGGGCCATTATCGAGTGTGGGGAGCGATCAGACGGCCGTCAGACGGGCAGGCGCCGCTTAATCATAGATAACGCAGTGCCATACTCGTAGTCGCCCACCTATGCACCGCTTTCATTTAGTTGTAACGGCGACCTTTAACCTAATCGCCGTATTTGCACAAATTATACCTATTTAAACGCGTTCTACGATGCCTCCGTCATAATAATGATATTTAAACGCGTTGTACGATACCCACGCCACAGAAGCAACACAAACGAGAAAACGCACACATAATAAACCTAACTCTATAACCCGTATTATTAAACAAAACTCTCACTAAAGATTCGATAATCCATAGAAGACTCTAACCTAGCTAACGACCCGCGAGTATGTAGGATAAAGAGTAAAGATCAACATAGAAAGTTATTTGAAGTAGTATGTGTATACTTTCCTCAAAGTTACCTATTCTGTAAGCTAAAGTTTGTCAAACTTCCTTTCAAATATTATGCAAGTGCCTTGTTTGCATACAAAAACAACCCACTGTTCTTGGTACCTGTTAATATATCAAATAAGTGGTTAAGGTGACTACAAACTTGAGCTTGATTAGAATTTATTAATGCGAGCGTAAATCATTCACTGGCTGTAAGTAATTCTGGTCTGAATGTCAGCGGTTTCAATGTTGCACAAAGTCAACAGCTATGCGAGAGTTACGGCGGCGGATCGTAGTTCACTAGGTTGGTTGCATTGAATAATGCGCGTTGGGCAACGGCGGCGGAGTGGCTTGCGACTCTGTGCCGTTCGTATGAGGAGTATTGGTTTTGTAGTTGCAGCGAGTACTATGTATCTATGTGGTCCTAATCACAAAACAACTATAAGTAGTTACTTACAAGCAATGTAAGAATCTAAAAATCAATCCGTTGAAAATTTTTCTTTACACAGTAAAAAAAACGGACTTCAGAAACTGTCTGTCTGTCTGTATGTTACTGCAGTTTGTTTTAGCTACTACCTAATATAATATTATATCGACATTTGGTCTAGAGGCCAAACTTACTATGTTATTAGTGAGATTTGCCTTTAGTGAGTTATGCCTCTCAAAAGACGATTTTATTTAAAAACGAACAATGATATCCTATCCTATACCTACTATTCAACAAGCAACAATTTCGATGACATTTGCAATATAGGCTTTTAAGGGGACGAAAAATCTATCTGTCAAGTTGTCATCTTTGAGAAACTTTGTTTCAACCCGAGCAATCCTCAGTCTTCCAGTTACGGTCGGCCAAGAAGGTGGTCTACCAATTTTAACAACAGTTTCGGTGAGATCGAATTATCGCTAAGGTTGACAATTGTCACTCGCATAACAATAAATCAAGCCAATTCAATCAATTTGTCAATTGTACTGCAAGGGAAAATCGAACTTGTATCATGAAGTGCAAATGACCTTCAGTCGTAGGGTGGTAGACCACATTTGGCAGACTGTAATAATAAGTAAAATGAGTTAGATAGGTTATCGACATGACCTTCGTAGTCTACAAATGGCACAGTTAACAGATGAAGTAGGACGGCATATTTGAAAGGCCAAGTTCAGATTTAATAATTAGTTAAGTTTCAACTTGACATTTTCTGAGCGCGTAGGTATAATATATTATAAGCAAACCTCGAAGTCGCGGTGGCACGAATAAAATTTGGCTAGGGACTTCCACGCGATATTATTTCATCGATAAATTGGACTTTCTTATGACAATAGTTATGTTATGACTATGAGATGACGTATGTTATTAATATGCAACTTGCAATACCTATTAAACTGTATCATTTATACAGTATGAAGATTGAAGTCCGTAAAGGTCGATTAAGGAAGATAACGGTTTTCATACGTTATGGATGTACTTCTAGGTTTTAATTTACTTTGCATGGAAATTTATGAAATAAAAATTTAGTTGTAAGGGTTGATTTATTTTGAATTTTAAAATTCCTAAAAATGTTCTAAAAGCTCCTATATAGGTAACATTGACGGGTAGTAATCATCACATTTTAGTTAATTTTCAATTATTCTGTAGGTAAACTTTACAGCTAATATGAAGTGTCACTTCCAAATAAGCATTCAGTTATCGATAAATTTTATATCGGAAGGAAGTCCCTAGTTAATTGACGTTATTGCCACCGCGACTTCGAGGTTTGATTATAAGATAGATCTACCTCTCACTTACCTCAACTTTTATCGTTTAAAAAAATTGTAAAATAATTTTATACATATTGAAAATTATAGTAGTGTTCAAAATTAAAAAGATATGCCCTCGGCGCGAGTAGCTCTAGCACTTAAAAACAAAAGTGGGATAAAATTTCAATATTGTTAACCTTTGAAAAAAGGGTAGAATTTGAATCCTATGTTGGCGTATTTGTGAGTCTATCTATGAAATCGTATTTCCAAAAAGCGTAAGCTAGTTTAACTAGAGTGGTTCCTAGCTGGGTTTGATGACAAGCGTTCGGGCCGTTTAAAGGTATCTTTCAGCTTGTAATATTTATTACCATATTAAACTTTGATTGAAACTTTTTACTAAACTGCAATACATAATCAAATGTAAAGAACGTGTAGAGAAGCAAGTACATTAAGTCCCTAGCTGTGCCTGTGATTTCGAAAGCGTGAAGTCACAAAATAACATTGTGTGAACAAACCCAGGATTTTGTTGACGACCATCTGATAAACCTTTGGATTTTGCAATAGATTATACTTGGTTGCTTTTACACTTTTTACTTTAGAATAAAATGGTCATTCACAAAGACTTTCTTCAATAATAATAGCGTAGACAATGCGAAAAATATGAGTTTTTTTAACATTCTCGTTCTTGTTATTAGTAAGTTTCTTTTATTAATTTCAGCTCTCAAAAATTTCATCTTAAAAACAAGTTTTTAATTTGTGAAAATGACCTTCCGAATCTTTTATCGGAATCGTGATCGATAGTTTACGTATTTAAATTACCCAAAACTTTGATTATAAGTCATATTAAATAACACGTGTATGTCAAGCATTTTTACAGTTTTCATCAGAACGAATCCTTATTAAAAACTTCTTTCTTCCCGTTAATGATAGTAACGATCTCGTTATAGTCGAGTAGCAGTTCTGTAATTGGAATCTGTACAAAACCAGCTCTGTCAAGGGCAGCACCCGTCACCGCGAGCAACCCGCTACCGAGGCCTTTACTTTCGCATTGGGTTTTACTTCGCTTCGATTTCAATCCAATCTACTATCCCACTCAATTGCACTGCTGGCGAAGTAATTAGAGCGAGATGAACGAATCCTTGAGATCACACGAGACGATCGAGACCGCAGCCTAATTTATAAAACACCGTTAAGATTATCATTAAAAAATATCAAACGGGAAATGCAACCTTTAAGTTGAACTATCAATCCATTATATGGTCAGGAACAGCGATGACCACGACACAAGTGGTCATTTAGTATCTTTTCTACGGCTAAATTGTTATAAGTTTAAATATCAGTCGTTAATTAATTACTCTAATTAAGGTCGGTCTTTACCTTCGGTCACAAATGTAATATTCCAACTGATTTTTAATGATACATTTAATAGATGACAAGTATAGTTAGTTAAACGACTGTTTTTAAACAATTCTCAACAAATTCATACTTCCTGCCTCTCTTGTCTGCATTTGGACGTAACGAAAAATTCCTTCATACTAAGGAAAAAAAATATCGTGCACGAATGCAGTAAGTACCGTTCGAACGAAGTAGGTATGGAGTGCATGCAAGACTCGAGGTTTGCGAGCTATGTGCGGCAAGCCACGTCCCGTTCACCGCACACAAGCCGCCGAACGCATTCCGGGCATATGATCACACCCAGACCAGAAGCCATTCCAAAAAAGGTAATTCTATAAATTTTATAATCACAAAACACTAAGGCAAATTGGTATCTACAACCGCATTGAAATTGCAATTGATCCAAACAAATCATTAGTTGTTCGATTGGATCGTAATCGAAGCGGGTCTGCGAGCGAGTTACCCTAGCAGTGCAAACAGAGCATAGACAATAGCGTTAACAAGAGCGGCCTAGTTGAGACAAATGGTGGCGTCACGACGGCCGTGTTTGTCGACCCATTTAGCTGATCACCACCAACGCCGGCGCCGGCCGCGCTGCCTGACGCAGTAACGTTATCAACACGACTGGCTTTTCTCGCTAAATCTTGTTTGAGTTCTAATCTATTAGAGGACCGTTGTATACGCTTAGATGCTAATGTGAGACGACAATGTTTAGTTACACTTGATGAGATTAGTCGCTTAGAAAACAAACCAACGCATCTTATTCCAGCATGAAATCAGCTTTGACTTCACTATGACTACTTCGCATGATTACGTATACATGTAAAATCAATAGAATGATCTTGAATGGAGGTCTGTCTTGAGAATTGAATGAGGTTAACTACCTAATTATAAGGCAAGGGACGAGAGGCGAAAGTAAATAGGGACATGTATACGTAAACCGGGTAAGTCTGGCTAGGGTCTGTTAAAGAATGTCTGCACCATTAGAGGGGGGCCGACGGAACGGGGTGAATGGGCTGTCGAACCCTCCGGCGACCTTGACTCACTGAGATTTATCACTTTTCCGGGGTAATCTGAATACAATTAGGCGATGGGCAGTGAGAACGGGCGGGCCCAAAGTCCCGCAACAAGTCTCGTTTTTTTTTTCATAATTTGCTTATGCAATCTTTAACCAACTCTGTAAGGTATGGTTTAAAATTTTAATAAATTATCATTTTTTTCTTATTATTTAAACATAGTTACGGTTTTCGCCTATTCACAAATATTAAACAAAACTACTTTTTTCAAGTTATGAAATTGTCAATCCCTTGAAGACCTTGTTGGCGCCCAGCGTCTCCGAACAGCTAATAACACGTATAACAGATTTTGATAATTTCTACCCCTACTAGCGAAAACGGTTATTAAATATCATGTACCTACGGCAAGTTTTGGTTTAGCAATTCAAAACAAAACAAACCGCGCCGTTCAACAGCGAATCATAAATTCAATACAACAACTGACAGGCTCGTTTGACTGTGGATACAATTAACAACGGAATCATCCGTCCATGGAAAAAAGCTTTCAAAATTCACGACGGCTCGTTCACGTAAACGTTAACAACAAACAAGATGGCAGGTTTTACGTTACTCTTCGCTTTTTTATTTAGATTAGGAAGGTCGTTGGCCTTGCCAAGGACGTTGGGCACGTGGCGGGCAGAATGGGAGTATTTATGTGACGACAGATACACCGGCGCACAATTACGGGCATAATAACGACTAAGGGTCGTAAACCGACCCTCGATAATGGATTACAATGAAAGCGAATGTATCGTGAATCTATTGCCACAGGCGAATTCATTTAATAAGGTAATAGGTTAATATATTTCCAAATCTAGTTCAACAACGATAATATGGCTGTGAATGTAAAAATGAAATTGAATTGTAATGGTTTCGTTTTTAATGCGAATAATCACATGCTCATACAGCTCTTTCAAATTACAAAACGTCAACAGAAGCCATATATTGTCGAATAAGTATAGGTTTTAAATTGTGGTGAGAGACAGCGGCCAGCAGTGCTCGGTTGTTCCCCAGAGCCATCCTTATCTTGGTTGATGGCATTCCTGCGCTCGACCGCCGATACGCACGACGGACGACTGCGAAACGCTTTTAGCGCCCGTATACTATTCAACAACGGTTCATTACAGGAAAACCGACTTAAATGAATCCGACCATAATGCCCAAATTGGAATAGCATGCTGAAACTGCTGTCAGCACGCAAAAGAAACCTTATTGGACGAAAATTAAAGCCGTTTTCGAAAGTCACGTTGCATGCGGGCGTCAAACAATACGCAATTCACCTTCGAACGCGTCGGGTTGCGGTATTGCGGCTTCATTGTGTTCGAATAACGATGGAACTTCGATTGGAAAAAACACAATGCCGTCGATAGTCAATACTTCAGGAATCGATAACAAATTGCCACAACCCAGTCAAAGCCTAAAAATAAAGATGAGGGCCAGATGCAAAAATAACCGGTTGCATACAATTTTTCCATTGAAACAAACATAGCAAGCAATTTCACAGAATATACCTCCGCCGTACCCGATCATAATAGATTATTCCAATGATACGAGTAAACAAGGGAGCCATTAAAAGACCCCTTACGTTTTTTTATTAATTTTCTGAAGCGCTTGATCTATAATTTTCTCATGCGAGACTTCATATTATTCGAGTGTTCGTCGAGAGCCAAGAAGCCCGACGAGCCGAACGGTTGACGTCATACCGTCATGTTAAACTCGTACCACTTCACCAGCTCGCGACCAAGTCGTTGGGCGGCGAGTCGTACACGGCGGCGAATGCGACCGCGCCTAGTATTGCTCTTGAACAAACCAAGCGTTGGATCAGAAATAGTCAAGTGTTACGATAGCACATACAAATCGAAATGGAGGTATATTGCGGTCATATAACCGGTATTCGAGTGCGGCGGCACAGTTGCTGCTCGCCCGGTCTACAATCCGATGTTTTGAGAAAGCCACGTTCAGCAATCGCCGTGTTAACAAAACAAGAACGATTTTTTGGTGGTATGTTTTTAAAACCGGGTAGGTATTATAATAGAATCACGTTTGATATTATTTCCAAAATAATATAATAAAAACAATTGAAATAGCCAACAGGAAGTATTTACGAAATGAAAGCCTTAATTTAGATAGATATTTTTATCGGGAAAAAGTAATTATGTACAAAGTGTAACAACCAATGTAGCAATCTTTAGGCGTTAACGTAATTATTACCCTTACATTTGCAAAATCTGACGTATGATTAAACGTGTTTGTGCTGTTTGACTAGAAAGTAATAAAGTTACTTTATTTTCATCTCATACATCAAGATTGCACCTAGAGTAATTAAACGGTACTTTATATTGCTACGACCGACACGTTTTTTTTTAACATGAGAATGAAAGTAAGCATCTATCATCTTGAAATGCAATGCTTTATAATTTAATAACCGATTACTCCGATTAGTGATTTGATTACGTATCAAATTAATAAGATCTTTCCTTTATGTACCGTACCTATCGCGTGTAATTGAACTGGGAAAAACAGTATGAGAATAATGAATGAATGAAGTAGGTAGTAGTAATACGATGAAATCAGATAGACGTAGGGTAGGTATATATGTTAAGCAATTCGTGTCAGTGGGTAAGTATATAAGGTACGGGGTCCCGGCGGCGGGTGAACTCGTCAAGGACACTTTGAGGGAAACCCGACGAGGGCGTAACTGAGATCTTGGCATAATTGTGCCGACGGTCCGGCACATAAGACCGACGCGTCGGGGCTCAGGGGTGGAAGGTCCTGTTTTGCGTGCTCGCCGACAGTGGGTGTAAGTTTTTCACGAGGCCCTATATACCGCGACCACCCCGGCTCGTACATAAGGTAGGCGGGTGGGGTGGTTCGCGCCCGCAAAAGGGGCAAAATACGGCGTACTGTGGGAGCCCGCTCTATGTGGGTCAATGTCGGGAAAGCCCGTGTCTACTGGTGACGAAGCAAGCATGCACAACGAACCCGATCAACACTCCTTCGGCCCTATAAACAATCCTACAATCTACGTTAATATAAATATTCACCCTTATCACCAACCGATAAGGTTCAAATCATAAATCATGGTGACAAAATACATTAGCGATCTATCATGTACGCGAGATTGCATTCCAGTGATAAATATTCCTCAGGTCAAAAACCAACCAGGACTCACACAACTTACTTGGTGGAATCCGGCTCAGTGGTTTTTTATTTTAATCTATATGGATATATAACATTTCATACCCTTTTTGGCGTCCTATAAGACTTAACAACACGACAAAAGCAGTGCATTGCCTTATATAATAATTTGAAGCAACCCCTAATACCCCCAGGGGTTAAACACTAACCCCTAATAGGATTTTCATTCAGGTATTAAATTATGACAAATAAAATTAAATTGTGACGTATTAAATTGCGAAAATAAGAGTCCTTTGTAAAAAAGCTTTTGTTTTTTGTAGTCATCATAGGTATCTCATGCTTATAAAGACCAAACTATCGATATAAGTATAGCGGTGTTAGCACCTTTAGATTCCATCATCAGAAAGCTCCTAGATTGCATTGCCATCGCGTTTACTTATGTATTCCAAATTTACCAAAATATTTTTCGTTCATAAGTCTGTTGTATTTGTTTTTAATAGTTTACGGCTTAGTTTGTAATATATTATGAGTTATTTTAATATATATCAAAACATTAATAACTTTATAAACCCAATTACAATTTAAAAAAAACGGGATTTTTGTAAGACTTAACAGAGCACGCAAGTCGAGACGATACTGAAACATTAACATTTCCTCTATTACATATCCACTATCTGTCAAACTAATTCGCGTTAAACAATATTTATTTTAACATACATGAGGGTTTATGAAACATGACTAGACTTCCTAAACACAGGAGAATCTGCTGTTTAAATTAGGACTGACAGTTTTCATTACTGAAGAGGACTTTTAAATAGTCCCAGCAACATTGCTTTAACTTCATTGCTTATGAATCGTGGGATATTAAAAAGGTATTTACAGTAGGACAAAAGAGCTAGAGCTCGAATTCGGGTAAGCTATACGCTATAATATAGAAGAATTGGCTCAACCTTATTTAATAGTATTTCTTGCGCCACATTTTATAAGACTTGGATATGTCTAATCTAATAAAGCATTCAAGTTGCTTATGGGTTATTATTCGGCGTGCCTTGAATTCGTATGAGCGTGTTTACGAGTATGTAAGCGTTGTATAACAGAAAAGATGCGGTACCTGCATAAAAACTTGGTAAAACGAAAGGCATTCTGGAATAGGGCATTTCATCTTAGTCGTTAAGGTTGGCAAGGCAACGCAATGGAATTCATCAGATTAATCCCCCTTGCCACCATGTCATCAAGGAGCATGCATTAAAAAATATTAGAGCAGAGATCAGGTACTAACCGACAGCCGGTGACATGGAGCGGGAGCCGCTAGAGCCGGTGGGGCTGGGCGTGGGCCTCAGGTGCGGCGTGGACGCGCGCCCCGCGCCGCCGCTGCCACCCGAGTCATTGCTATTCTGACCGGTCAGATCCTGGAACAAAACACAATGTTCATAAAACTAGGCAAACAAAACTGATGCGTTATTGAGTGGTTTACTGCCTGAGAGATATTGCTTGGCCTGAAGTATACAGACAGCCGCAGAAGTAGTTACGCAACTGAAGAGGTCAGAATTATCTGCACTCGACTCTATTGTCAAGAGAACACGTTGTGTCTAGATCAATTTGAGCCTGTTATTCTGCTTAGCTACTTTTGATGCTGACTGTACCAAAGATGAACTCCCCTAGGGAAAGCATTGGCTGCATACAATTAACGTCGTTTAGACCAAGACAAATTGGTTAGATACCCTTTTCTTGGGTGCGCCAAAGTTCATATAAAATAGCAAATTAGATAATTGGAACTCCGAAAATGTATCTCACATAATTTTACAACCTAATTGATCACTCTTAATACACTTTATATTATATTTTTTAATACTAATGATCGGAACTTATAATCATCTGAACTTATAACGCCAATATTCATGGAACCGTACACTTTTCAGAATGTCTTAAATATCTTACGTGTAGATAAAATTAGGTTAGGTTAGGTTAGATTTATAAAAATCAAAAAAAGTAACAGTTTTTTGGAAAAAATGCATTGAGTTGCGATAGTTATGACTTAAAAAAGTATGAACAAAAAAGTACGAGCAACATTTTTCGGAGCAATGATGAGATTGATGAGTATAGTCAAAAATCGTTACTTGTATAAAAAATCGAAAGACCAATTTTATATGAGCCAATATGGACCCTTTTTCTATCTCATATTGCTGGCCTAAATTTCGCGTTTATACTTAAGAAAAAAAGGTTACTTGAAGGGCTTAACTTCTCAACTTTGTGCCATGACGCGAGACATTATTTATTATAAAAGAAAATCCTCGCCTTGTTTTCTTCACAGTTTTCGGAAAATAGTTTTTTTATTGAGGGTGTATGTTTAATCTTTATTTAACGATGAAACACATACTCCGTTAAATGTAATGTGTGCCGAAATCTTCTAGTTCAATTAGTTTACCTTTCATTTGCTATGAATGTTATGATGCTTAAGCCTGACACCGGACTTTGGCACAACGTACCTAACACGTCATAAGCTACTTATGTCTGAGTCAACGGACAAACCCAGTATGGCGGCGCACGTAGAGATAGATAGTAGATATCAACCAAGTTTATTCTACTGAATTCCCACTTGAAGTAACAGGTGCAGGAACATGTGATTATAATGCCGGGACATATCACTTCACTACATATTATAAAACAAAGTCGCTTCCCACTGTCTGTCCCTATGTATGCTTAGATCTTTAAAACTACGCAACGGATTTTGAAGCAGGTTTTTTTAATAAATAGAGTGATTCAAGAGGAAGGTTTTTATGTATAATAAACTTTGTTTTATGTACTCACATGAACCGAAGCGAAGCGAGGGCGGGTCGCTAGTATTCAATATAAAGATTTTTAATATCTTTATTTATACATGTTATAAAAGTACAATAAAGATGTATTAATGAGCTATATATAAAGTTACTACGAGGTAAACATTTTTGTTACTTTTAAGGATGTTAATAAAAAATACGTCGTTCCAATGATTAACAAGAAGTTGTTTATACGAGAATAACACCTAAGGATTCCCTGAAAGGGAATGTTATTTGTCACCTTACAAATACAAACAGGGTTTATATTTAGAAGTCGACAATTAACCTGTATACTTATAGAAGAGCCTCTGATCAATATAAACAGCTTAAAATAGGCCTAGGGATTTCGAACTAATCGCAGCATACTAAAATTTAGAGTTTTCGTACCTCGAGTAACACACAGGATTATAAAGGTAATAAAATTACTACCAAAGTACCTTATCGTTAAGTTAAAAAAAATCATATGATAAACAGTAAGGTTAAGCAAAAGGAAGTTGCCTTGACACTGCAACCTCGGCAGTTAAGACCCACAATAGCAGGTCCGTGTCAATAGAGCACGGGCACTTGCGGTAATCGCACAATAAAACAACGTGCGGAATCCCGCAAACAATGCCTTCACAACAACCAACCAAAATAAAAACAGAATGCAAGTATGCATCTACGCACAGGCTCTCTTTTCTCATCTTAAAAGCTCACAGCATAATTAACTATTTTAGGTTCGATAGGTACTTCCCTCCAAGATTCTAAACTAGGAAGTTTTGTTAAAGTCACATACGTAGTAAGTACATACCTACTATTTGACGTCAGTAGGGATAGCATCATCTAGGTAGGCACGTAACGAACATTTCAAAACTTGTCGCTTACTCGTCGCAATGTTAAAAAATACTTTGGTTTCGTAAAATTGCTCTTCTAACGGTACGCACGATAAGAATATTAGTTAAGTTACGGCGGCAGTAAGCAAGAGGAAACTGAGAAGAGCGCGCGTAGGTATCTAAAAAGCGCTTCCAAGTTAAAACGGAACAATATAATATTGCGGAGAAGGCAGCGCATTCAGAGCGAGTGGAGGAGCTGCGAGTCGAGCCGAGCCGCGACCCCACGCCGCCTCTGCCGAGGTTAGTTCGCTCGGCTGCGAGGCTCCGGCGTCGATCAGACGAGTCCGGTCCCAGGGGCGAGCGCGGGAGGTGCGGGGCGCGGGGCCGGGGGGCGCGATAACCGCGGTGATGTTTTTGCTGTGCTCCGGCTCGCTCGCTCGGCGCTCCAGCGCGTTCTTCATTTCGTACAGAGTCCATTATCTCTCGCTCCGTCTCTGTCGCACTCGTGGCTCGACTCGTCGCGCCTCGCCGCACCCGGCCGCTGTTTTATTGCCGGCCGACGATTTTAACGTGCGCTCGCAACGTCCGCCGGAGTACAAAAGTTTTTATGGAAATTTCATTCCGAACGCGCCTCGCTCGCTCGGCTGCTCGCTCGGGAACGTCAATATAAAAGCACGATAACGAATGGACGAGTCAATTAATTATTATTGTTGGAAGCTGTCGGGACGTGCTGCACCGCAACTAATTCTTCAATGTATGTCTGAGTTACATGACGCCAGTTGTATATGTAGTTTCAAGTTAAAAATAACTTCTAAAATGAAACTAGGTACCTAAGTACAGTTTTCCAGCTTCTAAAAATCGTTTGGATGGCTATTGCTATCACATTTGCACTGACACATATATATAGGTACCTACCTACATATACGTAAGTTTGATACAATAACGAAGATCACCGATAACTATCAAGGAACTGGCAATCGCAAATGTAATGACACTTAGTAACTACCTAATCATAAAAGGAATTGGTACGTTACGTGAGGTTACCTACTTTCAGACTGAAACTTCTATGTAACTTACATATAACTACCAAAGTACCAATACATCCAATATTGATATTAGTTAGGGAGATAGGTACTTCTAGTTTCGAACTCTACCTTGAATAGAACAAGTCTAACAAAATTCAAACTGTATAAACCCGACTGCATGTTTTATTTTATCTATGTAATGTACATACATTTGCATCCGCTACTTTTTTTAGGCGACACTGGCGTCCCTAAGACGACTCTAACGACACCTCGTTGTCAAAATCGGGGCATTCCTTAAGCCTCTACGAAGGAACAAAGAACCAAATATACATACAGACAGGACAAGAACATTAAAATCCTTCGACAGTCGGGGAAGTATAAAAAACCGGCCAGTTACGAGTCGGACTCGCGCACGAAGGGTTCCGTACCATTATATAAAAAAACACGTTTGTTGTATGGGAACCCCTCTCTAAATATTTGTTTTATTTTAATTATTTTTAAAGCGATTATACAACTAAATATTCTATAAATATTTCAAGCGTCTACCTGTTGCCGTTATTAATACCGAGCAAAAAACGGCAAAATACCACGTTTGCGGTATGGGAGCCTCACTTAAATATCTATTTTACCTATTCTGGTAGTATTTGTTGTTATAGCAGAAATACATCACCCGTGACAATTTCAACTGTCTAGATATCAAGGTTCATGAGATATAGCCTGGTGACAGACAGACAGACATACAGACGGACAGTGGAAATAATAGGGTCCCGTTTTTACCGTTTGGAAACAGAACCCTAAAAAACGCGACGAATTGAGATCTTCCTCACTTTTGATTTTTAGCTCTATGGGTCTATTCTATGCCGAAGGGCCTAAGTAGTCATTCTTTGTTCTAATGTTGGGTCGGAAACGGTTTTGACAATAAAAACGGTTTTTGGATATTATGATAAAGTAAAAAGTACTTACTTAACTAACACAACTTCATTAATGTATAAAAAAGTTTTTTTTATTACAGCCAAAACTCTTTTAGATCAATTCGAAACAAATATGTTGTTAAAAAAAATTGCCTCTGTATAATTAAAACATAGCATTTGATAAAACTTAAATTTATCCGGTCTAGATGCAAGACTTTGATGCAAATTGCCGTATCCATCATTAGCATTAGGAGTAGAACAGGGAACTGACTTCGTTGCACTCAATTTAAATTATCACATTCCACTGATTCCACTCTGTCACAGTTGGAAATTTGACTGACAACGAAATTTCTTTAATAAATAGGTTAAAATTTGTTTCCTGTTGGTACAACCGGGTATAATCTTTCATTCAGGGGGAATTAAACCAGGTCAAAACCAAACGTGCGCCAGTATTCTAATCTCATTCGTAATATTTTCCTGTTCCTATCAATATGGCGTATCGCGTAACTTAAAATAACGATGGCTTGGTTAACTTGGTACATACGTCATGTTACATATAACATAGAGAGGATTTATAAAAAGAAACAAAAATACCCCGATGCCGTCACCCGATATGATGATAAATAGGTATTATAAGTGTTTTTTATTTATAACAGTACATACTTACTCGATTTAAGGACCTTTGATCAATACTAATCTTAGAACAATTAGCGCAAAACATATTTTGATTTAGTCCAAACTGTTTTTCTTTAATTAGTAGGTACTTAATTTTATGTCTAATTTTAAGTTCTTTGTCGCTATTGCCTAACGCACTCGCAATCGCAATTGTTTTCATTTTGTATGCAGACAAGCTTTCGATTTTCAAAATGAAAACAATTGCGATTGCGAGAGCGTTAAGCAATAGCCCCTCTCCTCTGGTTATAAACTCGTGTTCCGCATGTTTCAAATCTATTTTATTTTTATTTTTATGCAGATAAAAAGTTGAAGCCGTGCTATCTGATAGTATAAGGAATTCATATTCGTCTCTAGCCTATTACGTTGAACTGTCAGGCCAAAATCAGCCAACTGCTGTCCTACCCATAAGACGTCCCATACATAATAATATCAAGCCTGATTGAAGGCAGCTGTATCACTCCGGTTAGTTTTGTATCAGAATATTATGTCCTAGAACAATACCGAACTTCGGTGAATGTTTTGAATCGTACTTTGTTAAACAGAGTCAATAATTCTAGTATTTTCATGGTTCCCGTAGATTAAATAACGTCCTAAAAAGTCGGTGGTACAGTTAAGCTGTTTTGAAATAACATAAATAGCACTTTGAGCCTGCAAGAACATGAATTTTCTTTCCGAACTCATATAAGCCAAAGAATAAACCTGGTTCAATCGGTGGAATAAAGCGGACCAGCATTGTTTAATCAATTGGCACTCAAAGGACATTATGCCAACCTGATATAAATATCTGAGTTGTCAGAAAACAGCTGTTAGTGCACATGTTCTATGCGATACATCGACACGAACGACATCGGCTTAAATTCGTCGACCGAATGCACTTGGCCCAAATCCGACGCAAATAAACACTGAACCCCGCTCCTGTTGGTATACGTCTCGTCTACCTACGATGCACAATACGGGCGCAGTAAATAGAAGCACGCGGAACACTGATGCTACATAGAGGTGGGATCACAATGTGCGGCGGGAACTAGGCGACGACTATCATGAATTTCGCCATTGAGCACGGAGAGAAAGTTAAAGCCTGTTATGTAATTGATTTATGGGTTAAACAGGAAATTTTGTAGTATGAAAGCAATGGTAGATTTAATGGTTTCAAAGTATTCTCAAATTGATTTAATAATTATATGTGCAACAAACACTTATGTATGCTTGAAAATAAACAGACGAAGAGGAACAAACAGAACTTTTTCAATGGTTCCCTTCGCTAGGTCAGTGGCTCGGGAAGCAGGCAACACAAGTATAACCACAGTCGTTATAAATAGACCAATGATGGACGATGGAGCTCATCGAAATAACCGCACATCCCCTGCAT
Source organism: Acleris laterana (assembly GCA_963966035.1). Taxonomy (NCBI): domain Eukaryota; kingdom Metazoa; phylum Arthropoda; class Insecta; order Lepidoptera; family Tortricidae; genus Acleris; species Acleris laterana. The sequence continues at coordinate 9,867,190 of OZ014459.1, read as the reverse complement.
AGCCGTGACTGCGTTTCTCCTAGCGGTTATAAAACGTTTGCGGCTATTTGAAGCTGATTTTTTAAAATACACGTTCGTTCGGTTACCGTTTCATGATGTTCTTATAGTTTTGTGTTATACTTATAAGCGAAGAGAGTACTTTGTAAAACCGCAAGACTAATGTGAATGTGAAAAATAATAGGCTACTTTGTATAAAACGTATAATGTAGTTACAAGTTGTTTAGTTGTTTAGTATTAGTGATCATAAGCACCCACGTTAATAGCAGTTCGTAACAGATTAGACCGCTCAAAAGTAGAGCAGTAATGTCGTTCAAGAAATGGCGAGATTAATCACAGTAAATGCGTTCCAAGATCAGTCAAGAGTTCGTCGACCGGCGTGTGAAAATGTTGCCTCGTAAATAAATAATTCACAAGGCTAGTGTTCTTGGTTGGGCACGTGGTGGCGAGCACGTGTAGTAGGTTCGTAAACATTTACATTACATAACCGGCTCGTCATTGACGACCGCGCGCCATCGAGAGCGAAATGCTGGGCGAATCTTGCGAATTATCTGCACTGCGTCTACCCGCTGTACCACCCCACGTCACTAAACAGCACAAGCGAGACAAGACTCGATCAATGGAAGGCGGTAGATCCTGTTATATCCTCTAACGTAATTCTCCTCTTAGCTAGACATAACTTCTGACAAAAGAGAATTCAGGATTTTATAGCGCAGAGTACCTATGACAAGATACGGAAAACAAGTTAAAATGGAGACGTTGCAAAGATTAAGCACAAATTCGGAGCAAGCGCAAAATTTCTTGATTTATACAATGCAAGCAAGAGAAATATGAAGATGAGAGGGGCTTTGATCGACTTGGAAATTAAAGCTAAACACGGGAGGCGCTTGGGGCGACTTGCCAAGCGCCCGAACCAGTACCCGTAAGTTATGTACCTACGCGACGTAACCCAGCTGTATTTTATAATGTCGATCACATGGTATAAGAATACCAGTCTATACTTAACATTATAAAGAGGTAAAATTGTGCATGATGGGCTCCAAACTAACACTGTAATCTCTGGAACTTCTGAATAGACTCTAGGGAAGCAAAATTATCGCAGACTAATATAAGCTATTCTTTATTTTGATTGAACTGGAGGGAAGCAAGGGCGGGTCGCTAGGGTTATAATGAACCCACTTTTATCCAGCAGTTTTATAGGCAGAAACACTTAAGGGTTGAAGTTTTTGGTGGTAGTGGTTAAAGCTAAAATAGTAATTCAGAACGATATTGACGCACATAGTCGACGCTGCTTGTGTTAGAGAATGTAGAGATGCAATCGTCATCTATTTGTACCAAGAGCATACCTTAAATGTATAAATAAACTTGTGTTTTAACAAATTCCAAACTAAAATGGTGTTAAGAAATATAGGAAATAGAATAGATAACCAACGATTCTATACGAACCTTTAACCCGTCAGACACCATACAAAATATAATTGGACACAATCATGTCTCCATCAGCAGTTCAGAAGAAGAAAAGGATAATGTGGGTTTAACACATTACCAAAAAATACATATTTTTCATTCAACATAAATGCTGTTTGTTAAATAAATCTACGAGTTACTAATAAAATAACTTAATTTTTACCGCTAATTATCACAATCCAATTCCTCAGGCAGGTGGCAATTAAAGTCCGCAAAATGCGTAGAGCATAAAAAAGTGTGACAAGCTCGGGTTTGTTACGGGTGTATGCGTAGGAAGCGGGTATATTTGTGTAAAATAGAGGTTCCACGCGAAGGCAAGTGGTACACTTTATTGAATGTCTTTATAGGCCACCTGTTACTCGGGTCGGTGTCGACTAAACAGCTGATCGGGCCCGAGCGAATTATTATTATTGTTGTCGGATGCCGACTTTGGTTCATTTATTTGTGACGAGCAGGAGGGGGCGATGGGGCGCGGGCTCAACTTTCGCCGCCAACTTACGTACCTAACACTAGGTACTTGCGAGATTGAACGATGACGAGAAACGGATTATTTATAAACAGCAGCAATTTATGATTAGATAATAGTACATTGAACTTGTGACTCATTGAAATACAATTATAGCGTGCAAGAAATATATTTAGAAGATGACGTAAATGGTAACATTTTTCAAGAACGGCTTGTCGGTGGTGTCATTTCAGAAAAATAAAAATGAGTTTTATAAATATAATGTGGCAATGGAGGGAAACGAGGCGAAGCAGACCAAATTATGGTACCTAGTAGTACTACTAGTATGTTCAAAGAGTGTAATCAGCAGGCTGCCAGGCTGCAGCAGGTTTTTTACCAAATGACATGTTCCACGCACGGCACCTATCCATTTGAGTGTAGGGTGCAATAGAGGCGCTTTTGTTCTGCAGAACGGACAGAAAACAGACATTCATGTTAACGTTTCTATCCAGTCTATCTTTCCTTGAACATGAAAGTGAACAGATACCTACATAAATAGTTTGTCAAAGTACAATACAACATCTGAGATAAACTAGGCCACTAACAAACTAGGTACCTATATTGATAAAATTAGAGCATGACAATGCGATCCGTGAATGAAAACATAAACGACGTCGAGTTATTAATTCACAACTAAATAAGTTTATCAAGCGTATCAATCATTACAACGATAGGTACATAAAAACACGAAGGAACAATGTGAATGTCCAATTAAGCGGAGCTCGCACACGTCATCGAAAGGTGTTTCCCGAAGAACGCACACACACATGGAAGATCAGCTGACTGCTCCGATTTTAACCCACACCACGAAGCCGACAGTTAGAGAACATAAATAATGACGGCCCACCTACCTAGCTATACGTAACACACATCGTATAATTTGTATGAGCGACCGACGGAAGAGGAATGTGCGATACGCCGGCGTTTTCTCCGACATTATCGTTTTTACAACAAGAATAATAAAAGCTGTAAACGATCGCTTCGAGACGGGCTGTTAGGACATTATTCACTCAAGCGTATGTATATTCAATGCGAGATCACATTGAATCTGAAATGTGTGCAAAGAGTACAAGTACACGTGCGAATCGAAACTCACTCATGCATGACTATAAGTAACTATTTTAGGTTTTCTAAGAGGGCTTTTCTCAGTCATGTAAAAAAAGGGTTAAATTGTGAAAACTTTTAGACCAAGATGGTGCTATTTAGATATACTCGTAAGTTACAAACCCAATATAGAAGACACAGCATACGGTAGCAAATAATGTAACTATCAGTCATCCACTAAGACAAACATCTTACTTAAAAGGTAAGAGCAAAGATAACAACAACTACATATTAAACATACAAAAAAAGCTAATTATTCTCAGTTAAAAAACTGCAATGGTGAAGATGGTGATGAGCGTAGAAGTGTTATTTATTTCCTACAAACTACGCCCGCCCGAGCGGCCAGTGCCGACGGCAAACTGCGGGACAGTCCCAAGAAAAAAACATTCGAATCCACCATCCAACCGTTGTCGACAGTAATAATAATATTTGGAACAATATAATTTAAACTATAGACACTAGCTATTGTTTAAATATTGACTACCTACACCTTATTTGACCGACCATTATTTTGATCATATTGAACGAAAAATCTGTACTTTCATTACTAGCAATAGCAAGGATGTGTATATTAGCAAAGCAGCCCCTTCACATATTATAAGACAGAATCCAATAAAACACTCTGCCCCTCTTATCTTTACACACCTAGAATTAAGTTAATTATCTCAACATTACTGAAATATGAACCACGATTTTCAAACAAAAGAAAATAATAGGTACATCAGTCACATCACTACCTTCTAAATGAACTTGGAGCAGTCACCGGTCATATGATAATAAAAACAAACATTTTGTGGCTACAAAATAGAAGTGAGTATTGAGCCAACGCAAACACAAACACTAAAAGGCGTTCGTACGTAACACAAGCGAGCGCATTCGATGTCATACACACACTCACACACACACAAGCAGTCGGTGTATCAGCAGTAGATAAGAATCGTCCCATTTTACATTGAGTCATGTGGACGCAGATTGTAGCAATACTCACTGTGTTTGCAGGCAGCCTTATGACGACGGCCGTCTTGAAATCTTTAACGAAGCAGTTCCAGATCACCAGGTAATACGAGGTGTGCACATGCACTCACACAAGAACACGATACACGATTAAGGCCGCTTGTAAAGGCAAAAACGTCCGATGTTTGCGTCTCGTTTGTAATCGTCGGCCGGTGGCGATATTGGCGGGTATAGGGTGCAGGGTAGGGAGTCGGGCGGTGGAGGCCGACGAGCGACGAGAGAGCGAGGGTCCGTGGTACGTTCGATTGCGCTAGCGGTGCGCGCGTTTCAGTTGGCGCACGGCGACTGGCGCAGGCGAGGCATGCGGTGCGGCGAAGCGGGCGGGCGAGCGATTTCACCGGGCTGATATTGCGACGGCACGCCGCGCGCCGCCGCGACCCACAATACGTACGTATGTATAGCTGCGAGCGAGCGAGGGCAAACCGAACCAGCAACGTAGAGCGGGGGGTCGCTACAGAACACACAATTGCCTGCACGCACCCGACCAAGTCTCCAACTCGACCAGTTGTTTGTTCGCTCGAACCATATTTTGTATTACGAAGGTAGAACATGCATGACTCAGAAGAAATAGCTCTACAGAAATAATACTGGTACTGGTGGGCTAGTATAAAGAGCTCGTATAGAGAAACAAGGAAGTTATTAATGATAAAACAGATTGTACAAATCTAAGTTTGAGCAAAAACATTGTAAAAAACATGCGGTTCGAGCTTGGTTTTATTATGAAAGGTTACGAATGTGTGTTCAGTCAAAAGCATTATGAATAATAAAAGCGCGCTCACGGCTACGAGTGTAGATACGGTACCGAGGTAACAACACGTAACATACACGTGGGCAATAATAACATCTTTAATAGTTTCGATACAGAGACGTATTAAGACAATGTTCATAGTAATCACATTTGGAAAGCAATCAAATCAGATACAGATCTATGCGGCGGGTGTAGTGAGCGTAATTAGGCTGTATTGATCTGCCAATCTGCCCAAGCTGTACATGTATACCGTACATCAGCGCAACCGTAGTGCAAACAATATAATTAGGAATGCGGGTCAAATGTATGATAAATGACTCTGAATTACTATACCATAATATCTTGCATGATATGATATGACAAAGAATTGTATATGCCTACAACTAAAGGCATACCGTGTGCATATGAAATTGAAATAAGACGCCGCAGTTTAACTGTTCCAGGAATGTTTACCCTATACATTGCTACAAAAGTGGAGAACGATTATCATTAACCACCGATAACAACTCGCATGCAGGCGCTAGCAATCCGCGCAAGATTTTTATTCTAAAAGGAGACAGTTTTCAATGGAAATTAAGATTATAAACCACTAGCGACCCGCCCTCGCTTCGCTTCGGTTTATATGAGTTTTCTGTAATACCCGTTCATAAAAAAATCATTTATTATACATGTAAACCTTCCTTTTGAATCACTCTATATTTTAAAAAAAACCGCATCAAAATCCGTTGCGTAGTTTTAAAGATCTAAGCATACATAGGGACAGACAGCGGAAAGCGACTTTGTTTTATACTATGTAGTGATTTCATCATATTAATGATTGCTTTTGCAACAATGACAAGAGTAGACGCCTAAATAAAGAAAATACGATAAATAAAGAAATGAATGCCACCTAAATGAGTTTAGTTTTACTCTTGTTAGAGAACGGCGCCTTTGTGGCGCCTCGACATACCCACAAATTGACAATGGACGCCCAACGGTCTGCGCAGGAGCATAATATAAGCTTTGTAGCTTTGTACCCCAATTTAAAAGATGCATTCGTCAGAACGAAAGAGCATTATTCTATTTTGTAGATCTCATTTTTAAACTTGTTTTTTAAAGAATTACCGTTTACTATAAACGTACTAGTCTCTAGAGGTGAGAGTTTTAAAGGATTAAAATACTCCAACAATTTAATGACAAAAGATAACTTATAAAGTTCCCGGTCGCATCTTAAATAAGGGATAGAATTAGGAAAATATGCAGAAAGGGTGAGGCTATGGCGTCGGCACTTCGTCGGCGCTTATCGTAAATTTATAAGGAAACCTGTTCTTGGGAAGCGGCCCTGGTGGTGCTGCGAGAGACGGCCGCAACGCAAAATAAAAGAAATATGTTTTAGTGGGTTAGCGAGCCTGTTTACGATCGGATTCCTCTGTGGCGATTATGCTGCCATTAGTTACATAAGCGGCCCAGCGCACCGTAATTAAACAATTTGTCTTATGACCAATATTCCCATGCTGGGAGCTGATAGCAAATTATCTCGTAATAGCCGAGCTTCTGACCCTATTGCAAGGTCTTCATAAGAAGGTATCAGGCTCGTAGTTTTCAGGTTTAAATAGAAACAAAATGTTTTTATCAAAACGACATTGAACTACTAACTAGCCAGCTACATCCTATTTCAAATAATAGATTACAAGTTGTGTGTCAAAGTTAGCACGAGGCAATTTGTTTAATATTTTCTTCCGAAGTTGTGATACATTGTAAAGAAACGTTATTTTTTATAGGACAGTACAAGGGGCCCATGTAGCGCCATCTGTCGGGTGCCAGGCGCGGCAACAACCGGATGCCCGACCAGTTTCGCAGTGACACTGAACACCTGCAGCGAACCCCGCCACCGACGGCCGTACCAGCTTATTTGTTTTGATGAAACAACACGTTGCATCTTCTTGGAAATGGGTAAAAACAATATAATCATGTACCTGCCTATTAAAAAAGTAGACTGATGTGAAATATACCCCTTCTACGTTACTAAAAAAGCAACGCGACACAAGTTGTATTGTAGGTATAATTAAACCACTCGAACTCCGAGATAAAAAATCGCTTTTAATTCGTTGAAGGAAATGGTTTACGCGTCCGGTACGGAAATTCCAGCCACAATGTCAATCTCTACATATTTCGTGCAAGTGCCGTTTAAATATAAAATGGCGCAAACAAGAATTTCAAGTCTTAAATAAGTATACAAGAGATAATCTTTAAGAGACAATGATTTTCAATTTTTCTCAAGTATTTTTGGAATTGTACCTACACTCGTGCGTGAATCGATGATAATAAAATAAGTGTGAGTTTATCAACAACAAGTTTAATAAAATAAAGGCTCAGGCTCGTTCGGTCCGCTTCTTAACATGTCTGCTTCCTAAAGTGGCCTTCTTCCCACATTGACCGTTTCCCATGACGTCTACTTTTGAAAATGTCTGTTTCCTAAAATGTCTGCTTCTCAAAATTACCTTCTTCCCACATTGTCGTGGCTCAGGCTCGTTCGGTCCGTTTCCTAAAATTGTCTTCTTCCCATAATGTCAGTTTCCTACGTTGTCTCCGTCTAACTCCGTCCACAGTCCCATTTCGTCACCTTCTTAAATGCCATCAATAATGCCATCGTTTGAGGCCGATCTGAAAGTTCCTCAACTGATATCTAACAATTTCCTTGTCATTGAAGATGGTATTAAAGAGAAGATCCTGGTTTTTTCAACTCAACAGGCCAGAAAAATTGTGAAAAGCAGACATTGTAGGAAACGGGCTTTAGAACACAAAAAGTGGGCATTATAGGAAGCATACATCGTAGGAATAGGACATCACAAGGAACGGACATTATAGGAAGCAGGTCAATTTTCGAAACGGACATAATAGGAAACGAATCATTCCATTTGCTGACATTATAGGAAAGAGTCATTTCATGGAAGAAGACCAGTTTGAGAAGCAGACATGTTAGGAAACGGACCGAACGAGCCTGAGCCAAAATAAATAACAACATATTTAAAAACCGTTACTTACAACAAGTGTTGAGTACTGGCTTGCGAGGAACCTATTTTAAAACTACATTTGCCAGCTTATCCTAATTTATTTTTACAATCTTAATTGCACAAAAACATGTGCAAATAGCGAACTGATTGCCTAGTGGGAAATGGACCTTTGTTTTCATTATTTCTTGATTATTATTTACATAGCATGCACTTGTACCCAAGTAGGTACCCAACGCATTAGCGAAGACAATACGCGATCATTACGTAAGTTAAGCAACGAAACTGAATCACTGTTCAATGGCATCTCGACCCTGCGTCTGCTCTCGTCACTGACCCACATCGCCCGACTATTATACGAGATTACAATACCCGGACGTATTGGGCCACGGTGTACAGTGTTATCACTGTACTAGTTTGACCGCAAAGTAGGCTTAGTGCAACTTAGAGCCTATATTTATAATAGGTAAAGTGGTAAAATATGTAGACTAATTATATTGCGATGTTAACTGGCAGAAAGCATTGATTTTATAAATTGGCTACAGTTTTGTTGGGCACCTTTAGGATCAAGGTGATTCTATTGGTTCAATGATTATAACTGGACTACCGTAAAATTAGCATTAATATTAATAAAAAAAAAAGAATAATGGTGCTAAAGTCAACGACGATTTAAAAGTTTATACGGGCATGAAAAGGACAATACCCAATGAAGACCTCAAGACTAGTAGGGGGTAGGGGGGGGACCCATAACGAAATTTTGTTTTAATTTCCAAGCAAATATATCGGGGAAGGTTACAGAAGATCGTGGAACGGGTTTTTTTTACATTTGGTGCAGACGAACTATACACATAAAATACAACTTACATTACTGTCATAAATAAAGGTTTTGCCTACAAAACATAGGTTTGCCTATAACTATTTCGCATTTAACAAAAGTTACAAGTCAAGTACTAAGATCATACTACGACTATGATGGTGCTGCCGTAATCCGACAAAGCTTAATATAGACCCCGAACCCTACCTGATCTAGGTTAGAACTCTATTTCAAAGCAGTTTCGGTTCAAAAGTGACGAACCTTTTCATACCGAGATACTTTTAATGACTACATGTAAACCATAAGTAACATTATTATTTACTTGTGAACTGTTCCTTGTATTTGTATATTATATGCTTCCTTCCACAGACCAACAGTTCATCTGTAGTCTCAAGTCTTGACAGTCCAAAATCTTGGAAATAATGTATGAAACCAAAGGATAAACTAGCAGGCAGATATCGGATTGGCTAATGATGTGACTTTAATACTAAGCATCCTATCAAGTTAATTTGCCTAAGAACAAAACCCGATAGAGTCCGCAATAACTACTACCTGACGGTAATTTTCTTCAATGGATTTTCAAGAAAACTTTTCGAATTATTGAAAATCCGTGAAGTATAACTCAAATCAAAGTCCATTAATGGTTAAGACGTTTATGTCGAATTTCACCAACCACTTAATAGACGATTAGAATGTTAACATCTGTCAAAATTGAACTTACAGTCGATTAACATTGAATAACATTTAACATCGTTTGGTGAATTTGGTATTTCAAGTTAACCAGGTAATTTTCTAAATATTTAAAAGTAAAAATGTTAAACTAAAATATGGACTTTAGTTGTTTTTAAAATTATTATTTGAAAAACAGCCGTTAAATTAAATTCAATATTGATTGATTACAGTGATTACGTGCATTACTTAAAGGTTAGTAAAAGTAAGATATCGTTAAGTGTTACTTGACATCGATCTTGTACAAACCCGTAAAGCAGATAAGGAAAAACTAAGCATAAATGAGGCAGGTCTTAAAACACTCGTGGCATAGACCTTGTGCGATGTCAACGACGGTATCAAAGATAAGGATTTTAATATTAAGTCATGTAATGATTAAAAGTAAACATTGTGTTAGATAATTATTAATAAATTAGAGAAATGCTGTAATTTAAACGAGGGATTGATGACGTTAGGAGTGGGAGTGCAATGAGTGCGTGTCCCAGTGTCGATGTAGGCCACTGCCAAGGTCGAATGTTTAATATAAAGTCTGGCGTCGGAACATTAAAATGGTCGGCCTCCTCCCGAGCCCCCCTTGTCCCCAGCCCGGCGGCCGCAATCGTTGCACTCTTTATTTATTATCTGGCGGCATCCCCCGCTTACAAACGCCTCCGGCCCTCTGTCCTTACCTCTACATAGGTACAGGCAAGCACAAAGTATCAGTCGCTATCGGGACAACCCCGCCGTTAAGTCCTCGCCTCGACGGAGCCGACCGACAAACAGCTGACATAATTGCTACTAATAGCTGTACTTTGACAGATTGGTATTTATTTCAATGTGAAACTAGTGCTCGTTATTACTATGCGGTGATGTAAATAACGTTCAAAGATATATTAACTGTTATGACGCCGTAGCTGCGAAATACTTATGTAAATTATATGGGCTATATAAATCCGCGGGATCGGTCGATGCGGCGACGCTGAGCGCAATCTCGAGAAACTTGGAACTCTCACTTTCGAGCAAGAAACGCTTGGTTGCTTGCTAACAGGCACGTGCCTCGACAACATCAATATATATACACCAACAACTTTACACAAAACAAAGATGGATGCCGCGTGACATTGACCCAAACACCGCAATAAAATAATGGGAATGTTCTGCGCTGAATGAAAGAATATCTATCCGTCTAATACGTATAAACATCGCTACACATTACAACACAACACGCCGTAATTATCAAATCGTCTGGTATACGTTGGGGTTTCCCCGTTGGATCACAGCCAACCGGAAGGGGGCATCTGTAAATAAATTCCGAATAATAATGTGTTCAATATTGACTGAAATTAGACATATCAGCTTTAGAAATACTATGAATATTTACACAGTCATAATCGATACACTTTATCTTGTAAGTTGTTGCGAAAAAATGAGTTTGGCATACTTACTAGAAACTGAAAAGTTCCTGCAACTCGTCTTGTCAATGTTTTTGTAAGATAGATAGACAGCTTCGATCTTTCTAGAAACTTCGTACGACTGGAAACAGTAAAAAAAAGTGTTGCATTGTATATGTATCCGATACAGCTGACGCGCTGTGACCGTCGCTCGTGTCCCAGCATAAAACAGTTGTTTTGAAGCTCTGCAGACCGCGGCTGATCAGCATGATATGAGACTAACTATGCATGAGTCGTTTAGAGTCTTGGTCACGAATCGACGGTAACACCGGGCGAGCCAATATACGACATGACATCATTCTAAGACTGAATTAATTAATTGGATCTATTATTATTATTAGCACACTTATATTAGAATTAGATATTCTGCTTATACGCATTCCGTAGAACAGATAAATCAAGAATTTTGGTATGGTATACCAATTCTGGCGCGTACGACGCACGATACTGCGTTTGCAGTTTTAGAATCTATACGAGCAGACAACCCTAAAAATGAGAGCAGAGACAAACAGGCCGGGATTAGGTAAGTAACAAAGACCGGTGGCACAGGTCGCGAAACGTCACAAACGAGCCAGTGATTGATGGTCGCCGCGACACTCGTTGCGTCACGGTTACACTTGGGGTCGCGGGGTCAATGCCGTCAGTCACGATTACAATAACCTATATCACCCAGGCCTACATTACATCTTTCTGTTGACCTTCATCTGCGGCTAATCGGGTTCAATCTTATTGTTTAGAGAAACGATAGAATATTAGGGGTGTGGATCCCATAGTTCCGAACGTTTGTTGAATGTACGAAAATTCATAAACTAGATGGGGTGGCGGCGGCGTGGGGTTACGACCATACGGAACAGTGGCTATTCGTTCCCGTTCTCGAAGGCTGTCATAAACGACACGGCCGCTTTTACGACGACCGCCTCTACATTCGCAGTCGATGCTGAAATAATAATGAAACAACTCCTTGCCAATAAAATAGTCAGGCGGATATTTTCCCACTTTAATTAAAGGGACAAAAAGCTACATTTGCCAGGGCATTATTTTATCACTATCAACTTCACGTTATTAGAATGAAATAGAGGATAGAAAAATAAAAAAAACCTCCTGTAAAATATTTTTTTGAAGCTAGCTAGACAAATACTAAATACAAAATCTGGAAATTAAGAAAGCCGAAATGAATTTAAAAGAAATACTATCAGTCTATCACGATTAAGGCCCTGTTATTTGATCAGTAGTTCTAATTGTTAAAATTTTAATCTCAAGGAAATGTGTAAAATTTTCAATTCCTGTTTCGAATTTTAACAATTGTTAGTTTAACTACTGATCAAAAAACAGGCCCTAAGTCGACTTCATTAGTTCTCCACTCTAGCTAGGCGGCTTAAATGATTATACCTTCTAAAAAACCATCAAAGATACCCAAATAACTTCAATTAAGAATTTTTCTCATTTTTATGGTATTTGGAGATTTTTTTAATTAGGCTGGGTTTAAAGTTTTTCACCTCCTACATTCAACCGTCGCCCCACATGACTTATAAAACAACATGGCCGTGGCTCCGTGATCATGAATTTAAATACATCTTTGGAGTATTTACAGCACTCCCAGATTTTCGTTTTATTGCACAATAAAAAAAGATTTAATTAGGGCGGTAGTAAACATCACAATTAGGCTCGAAATTTATGAACCCAGCTAAAATAACAAGTATGTTAATATCGTTCGCTGGAAACATAACCGCGTTGTTTGTTGCTGTGAGAAACCCGCAAGGGACACTAAACAGCTGATTGATTATCCGAAATAATTTTCTGCAAGTGTAATTGCTTGATATAATATGTTATCTACTTTTATTTTGTTAATATGTGTGGTCTGTTGTAGTAAAGTACCACTAGCAACCATAGTACCATCAGAAACACTGTTAGCTGACCATTCGTGAATCTTGTTATCTTGTTGTCTTGTTGTGTTAATAAGGCTCACTAGTGGTCAGTTAACAGGGATGCTCTTTGTACAAGGCCACCAGAGCTTAGGTTAGGAACAGGTAAATTTGTGCATAACTGTCTCTTAAAATTTTGTTTTTGTATCTTCCAGAGTATATTGTCAACAGTATAAGAAGACAACTGAGGACGTGTGGAAAACGCTTGGAAATTTTACAAGTTATAGATTTCATGTCGCACGCATTTAACGTACTATACTTATTAGATTAAAATATCAAGTTACTCGTATATCTTATAACTTATTTTTAGCGTCGTTTCCCAGTTTCTATTCAGAAGCAATTAATTTCAAACTTAGCTCGTAAGTTATGGCAGACAATTCGAGAAGAAATATAGCAGTTGCAGAAGTGAAAGAACGTTTGGTTGCGTATCAGTAAGCCGTCGGTATCGTACGGCGCGGGTCCGGTTTTACGGCCTCGTTACGGCGATACAGCGTTTTTACTGCGCGATTAAACCGCCCGGCGCCCGCCCCAACTACGGGCCCAGTAATTGGGGTAAATCTTTTTATTGTGAACTCTACTGGCGTACTGTCGCCTTTTGCATATGTAAGAACCTGAAAAGTTAGAGTCGGAGGAATTTATCACGCTTTTAGATAATAGCAAAACGCGTTTCGGTTTTTGAAACTCGGAAATGCTTTATCTGTTGTGTGAGCATGAGCGGTATAAATTATTAATATGCAACGAGTATTTGGGCTCATTTCGTTCGCGAGCCTCGCGGCGCATTATCGAAATCTCACCGCAATAATTACATTCGGTTCGGGCCGAACGCCACTCCATCCATTGGTATCCATTCAAATAACAGTACATAAAAGCGCATGTAGTATTTCAGCATGGTGGAAATATGTGGCTTATGTAGAATAAAAGTAAGTTTCATTATCAGTAAATATTGTTAACAGTTTACTGAACAATAAAATTAACTTATATTTATACATTTAAGGTGTATAAATTAAATCTAACTACTTTTTTAACACTCCATGTAAATCAACATAATAATGCATTGTAGTAACAGGTGACAGTTACGATAAAACCTGAAACACAAAGAAAATTCAACGCCATGTGCCGTGATTCATGTGCAGATTAATAAATTTTTAAGTCTCTAAGAATTTAGGATATATAGAAGTTGCTTGACGCGTCGAGCTCGCTGTGTGTCTCACCAGCTTAACCTGACCTTGTAATTTATATAACGGTCTGCCAAGTATAGGTCCTAAAAATAAAACATTATAGTGAAGATCCTCTCGAGTATGACAAGATTACGAAAGAGTGAAGCAGTAGAACCAATTTCAGATCAAAAACAAACAGAGGTAGGCTGCTTACGCGAATTTTGGGCGCTCGGGGCGTTTACTGGGCCGGATTATATAGCACCCTCGGCTTATTCAATTAAAAACGGAACGTACTCGCGCCGCTCTCCTACTATTCGGAATTTTGTACAAAGAGCTCATGTTCCCCAAATGAAATTTGTGATCGGGGCTGAGCAAGCCACGGGAGCTCGGGAAACGAGAAATCAAGTTTTTGGAATAATTTCGTTGCCTTTAGATAGTATCTAAATGAACCGAGGGTATAAAATTTATTTTTGGGCTACCGTAAGTGTAAGTAATTTTTTATACCAACAATTTATATAATGACAATAAGGGCTGATTTTTCAATCTCAAGATAACACTATGTGTCAGGTAAATTGTAGCTCTGTGCTTATCTTTCTCATGACAAATAAATGGACAGAGCTACAATTTACCTGGCAGATAGTGTGATCTGGAGATTGAAAAATCAGCCCTAAGGCATATAACTTGCATATTTATAGAATATATGTTAAACTATCACTAACCCTAGCAATAATAACTACCCAGAACCACAAAACTGCAAAAGTAACAAAATGTTGCAGGTATTTACCGACCCTTAGAAATTGTACAGACAAGTAGGGTGGTTTCTATCGAAGAAGTTCGGCCGGCACGAGGACCGGCGGGCTGACGAGAATACCTAAGATAGCTTACTCGATAAAGATATTTTGTTTTGAGGCAGAAATTGTCAATGACGCGGTTCTCGAGGTGAGGGGGCTCTACAAAAAATTACAAGGAGGAATGGCAATTGTGTTTCAGCGAGAAGAGAGCAGGAAATATTTTAGTATTTTGGACGGGGAAAATAAAGTAGATAAGTTAAGAGGCATTGGAGGACTTAAGTAATTTAGCGCGAATGTCTGAAGTGGGAACATGTTTCTCCTGTTTTGCCGGGCCCGCGGCTGATTACGCCGTGCGCTGTTACCGTCATTCATTTGCGTCTACGCCGCCCCACTCAATCTCGTTTGTTATGAACGTGCAGCGGGCTGCCCTGCCTCTCGCTTTTTATATTTAAATATTACTTATACATTCTTACATGAATAATGTTTCCAACCGAGCATTATGGTTCTGCATGTGGGACCTCCATACCTCCATTCACTCAAAGTGCCATTTTATCGGTTTGGTTACAATATGAATACCATATGGTGTTGGTATGGTGTTGAAGCAATGGATACTGCTAGGACTCCCTATTTCTTTTTACGACTGATGATTGGCCGCAGCACATTTAATTAAATTGTCTCTCCTTTACGTCTAAGGTAACCAATTTACTAGATTTTGACTAATAATTTGCGAGTGATCGTTATTTGGGCTTCATATATGACGGCAAGGCAATTCAAACGTGCGACCCCACCGTTACTTTAAATACGGAGACGGTACGGAATCGCAGTGACGTGACGTAAACGTCACGACTTTACCTTGACATGTAACCTAACAACATCATTATAAGTAATAAAAAGTTTACTTTCCACCTTTTATAAAACAAAGACCCAACATTATGTCCCAATTGACGGGATTAACTACACACCCATAGGCCTATGGGGAATAGCAAGTAAAGAAAATACAATTTTAGCACGTATTAATATTACTTACAATTAATTTATACCAGATTCAACTGTAAATATTTTAAGCTGCATCTACGCATGTAATAAGTTAAATAAGTTTATTTATTATGAAATATTGGTACGCCATATGGTAAAACAAGAAACGGTAACAGTTTTATAGTTGTGTAACACCTTTTCGTACCCTTGTTTATGCAAAAAAAAACATTTTGAACTTAGAATTTATCCTGAATTAGATAGGTATTAGGTAATTACAGCTAGAATACAATCCAGGAACGATTTTTACATTAAACAAGATTAGTTACCTAACATTAGTTGCTAAACCTTGATTTTAATACGATCCCGTAATAAATCAACTAATATATGTCATTCATAAGCGTCCCAGCGATGTATTGTCAAGTAGCTACGGTGCCGCGTTGTAAAGTGTTTCCCATTTCGCCGGCGCGGTAATGCACGAGATTATGAATGATATTGTAAAAGGGCATTTGTACAAAGCACTCCCCTTAGCGACGCCGGGGCGCCTATTCCTCTTCAGCCGGCGCATTAGAGCCGTCATTCAGCACCAGGCTAAACTTGCATAAATAAATAAGTCGAATTAGAACCCTTCGGGTTTCTTGCGCTTTACAGCTAGGGCCGAGGCGGTAAATAATTACTTACCCGCTTTTGTTCGATAAGTATACTGTATTGTATCAATAGTCTTAGGCAGTATTTTGTAAATTCGTTTTTAAGTTATAATGTAAAAAATATATTGCAATCATGTTAATGATAATAATAAACATACTTCTGACACTTTTTTCAATAAATTGTACTCGTATTTTATCAGTGGGGTTAGGATTTTGGTGGCATACAGTGGTTCTAGAATCCATGGAGTAGTTGTTTCTAAATTATTATAACACATACCACTTTGATTTTGGCCTTCCGTTTTTGTCAAATTTCAAAATAAAGTGAGTACATTTTTAATTCGGTTTATCCATACCTACTCATATTTGTTTGCTTGTAACGCTCTCACAGTAGAGATATCCTCCGTACTAAAATACATTTAAACTGGTTTAGCTATTTAACAAATAAATAATTTTGAATTATGACAATACTGAAGGACAAAATCAAGGTGGTATGTATATAATAATTAGGAAATAGCGACTACGTGGATTCTAAAACCACGGTATGCCACCAGTCCTTATCCTAGTTATTAGACATTTCCTCTCTATACTATAATTATCAGATGAAATACGTTCCTTAAATATTGATTGACCAATTGCAAATGTCACACTACTTATAAAATGAACCCAATAAATGAATTCGAAACATCGAGATCACAGAGAGCAATAAAAAACGAAGACAGGATCTGTTGTTCGTCGCTACAATAGACGGAGAAGTCCCCTCGTTTTGGGACGGCAAGCGGACGGTACAGTCATTACAAAAAGCGTCACATCGGCGTACGGAACCCGGTTTAATAATTCCACTCATTTGGGCTCCCCCGGCCCGCAGCGAGACAAAGCGCGCCCGCCTAACGGTATCAATCAACATCAAACAGACCCGCTATATCTACGCTCGTCAATTTAAGGGTTGAAAAAGTATGCACACGCAAAAAAAATTCTTTTTAAATTTAGTTTTGAAGTATGTAAAAGTATCATAAGCACGTTCGGTTCGCTTAACATCGATGATTTTGTGTATACTTTATTATTATATTAAAAAGCTATCATTTGCTATTATCTACTTTTTAAAAATTGTCTGAAAAACAAGTCCAGTTGCATAAACATTAATTAAAAATGTACTTATCCCAAAGTAGCGTGCTCGCGTGCTATGATTCTGTATCTTGGCGAACTAGAAACTGACAGATGTCTTAATGGACATAAGAGCTAATTAACATTTGTGAAACTGGGCGTATGATGGTAGAATAGATAAACTCCTAATACCTAACACTGGATGTGACAACCCTTAAAAAACACCGTGACTGTCAATAGCAATACTTTTTTAATCGTATAGAGCACAGCGTAATGCATGTAACGGGGAGCGAGGGCGCGCCCGCGGCCAAATGAACTATGTACACTGTCTCTCTCCCATCACTTTGATCTGCTGCAAATGAAATATTCCGTAAAATGGTAGCAGAAATATCCACTGACCAATCTGGAACGGATTGAAACCAATTTATTAACTACCCTGGGGATCTTAATCACGAATGTGATCTGCTTTCAACATTTTTAATTTACATTTTAACAATAAAATAAATCACTCAATTAACGTTTACATAAACCGCAAGGTTTTTTGTATTCATTAAAAGTGTCTCTTCGTTAAGCGAGGTACAATTTAGCAAACAAGCTTATTGTCAAGTGAGACGAGCGGACGGCGTGCTTACTCGGAATATGGAGTGTCAGTCCGCAAATAGAGACTGGCGAAGCTCCGCTCATTTCACAGGCCCACATGTGCACTAATGAAGACGCCATTTACGATTATTTTTATTCATAACCGTTTCGGAGACTACTCCGCATGTGTGTAGACGGCAAGACGGTCGGCAGTTGGTAATTACCAACCACTGCCACGAATATTGCGCGCATAACTACCTCATTAATCAGTTAATGCGGCATCTTTATCATTCCGTTGTAAATTCATCACACATATTTTGTTCAACTTATTTTTTTTTAATGACGTGTAAAATATTTTAGCTCCGTTAAAATGAGAGGTCTGCATGGTACGAGCGACCACTCAAAGCTACTACAACATTAACTACTAACGCGGTGCACTAAGTATAGCGCTTTAGTTGATTGTTTGTACCTATACGTGACTAGTTCAGTACGTTACTTATCCATTAGCGTACATCACTCTTGTCTAACATTGCTAATTCAATACAGAAACGCTTTGCTACTCGGATTCCGAACGCCTGGAAAACATTTTAATCGTTGAAAACCAGAGAATCTTTGTGAAATGAATTTAAAACTGCTTTGATATTTACGCAAAAGGTATTTTATTCAACATTAGCACGCGTCTGATAGCTTTTTAATAAGCGGTTCCGTGACTCATCGGACGCATGTCGTCGTTGATTGATTGTACAACGATGTAGTGATAAATTCAAATGCTAACGGCTGGTAGACGACGTTTGACGTTCGATTAAAGTTCGACGACTAAAATAAGTGTTCATTATATTATAAAATAACTAAACTGAAATACTGAACAAGTTATTTACCGATTCTGGGTCGTGTGCGTTTGGTGTGGACGGCTGAGGTGGCCTCGGTGGAGGTGGGTAGCCCTGCGACAGGAAAAACATTGATAAGTTACATAAAAAATCCAAAATAAAATCAATACGTTGAGCGAAAGTGGAGCGAGAGAGAGACATGTGATAAAGCAATGTAAAAATCTTAAGAGATTCTTATATAACCACTTGACCGTCCGACGATAGCATAGTATCCGAAACCAATATGCTCTCAACCGTCCGCGGATACCTTACTATCCCGAGGGGTGGAAGGAGGAGCGGTTGATTTTAGAGCCATCTAATGGAATATTTCGGCATTATTTACTAATTCTATTGATGCAACAACGTAGCCTAACCAAATAGTTAGCTCTAAAAAATATAGATGGCAGTGTACGCCATTTGCTTACAAGGACAACATTTTTATTTGCCAGTGCTCTAAGAAACTGCGCGTGATTGTGAGTATTTGTGGAGAACTCGTAGTTATGTCGTAAGTATTTCACGTTCATTTACATATTTTTGGGTCTTATTATACATCAAAATAATCAGGAATGTGTACTTTCTACGATAATGTGTATCATCTTCTGTTTGTGATAGTGTGATGACTGTAATATCAATTTGAAATATCAAGGTTGTTTTCGAGCTGGGGCAGTGAACGTTTATAGCCTAATTATTAGTAATTTGGAGCTCTGTTTACAGAAATATACAATAAATACTGAAGATTGGTTTATAGAGAACAGATTAATATACTTAAACATAAGAAATATATCAAACTACTTTAGGATTCATCAAAACATTTACGGTGTTTCTCAGGTTTTATGCCGTGGACGGTTGACTATCCGCGGACGTTTTAAAATATATCAGAAATAAGGGTTTGTACAAACGATTTCTCGTGTGTCTTGATTATTCGGTGTTTGGAAATGTGTTTTTGTTTGCATGTATTCTTTCAGTTACCTACGGATATAGATACTAATTTAAAAAATGGTTTTATTTAGCTTGACTTTGTAATTTTGTACATTTGTTTGTTCAGATACCTATGTGTTTCAAATATTACAACAGTTTTTTCAACCACTTGTACTTCTTTGATCATTATGAAATTTTGATTTTGATAGTTTCAACCTTCGATCCTTGAATCCTGATGATGCAGAGGTACCTACTGCTCACCAGAACTATTAAACTTAAGAAACTTTTGATTTAAAAGTAGCATAGTGGGTATCAAGCAAAGACTGTTGTCATTATTATTGATATACAAAATTTATCTACTTTCGACACTGGATACCATAGTCTCCACGGACGTTTAAGTGTATATCAGTTGTAGGCAGCCTTATGCAGACGGCCATCTTGTTGCACTTGTTGGAAGGAGTAGGGAATTTGTTTAATTTATTTTGATATCTTATTGAGAACTATATATGTTGATTGTGGTGTCATTTAAAAGTTAAAATAGTCTTTTTTTATAATATGTAATAAAAAAAGAGGGTCATCGCGCAATATTTCCTGTAATTAGTCGTCAAATAAAAACTTTCAGCAATTTTTACCAATTTCCTAAGTTTAACCTTGATTATAGTCGATAATCATGGATATTTTTAGTAAAACTATAAAAGTATTTGAACAAATGAACGTTCATTTATGCCTTAGTATTTTTTTCTTTATTTTACCTTGTGTAGTTTAGAAGATACAGACGTTTTTGTAGAAAGTTGTGGTTGCGCAGCGCGGGGCGTGCGTCGGTAAAATAACCCGGACGGTTGAGAGTATAATGGTCTCGCGGGCCGGACGGTCAAGTGGATAAGAGACATAGTGTCATGACAAATAGACATAAAACCGTGCCACGAGTGCAGTCAATCTTGAAGATTAAGTCGGTAACGTCATTTAAGCGACTAATTGAAAACGACGGCATGCTTTTTCGAAATTATTCATTTCCACTTCCACCTGCCTTTATGAGAGATATTTTAAAATCTTTTCCGAGCTGAGAATTCTTGAAAGGGGTTGAAAATAGTATCAGAGATGGACAGAATAACTAGGAATGACTTTGTGTTGTTTTAAGTTACATTGTGATGTAAAGTTTTTCAATAGGAGTTCTGAATCATAACTGAACATGTTAAACACATTTGTGTTTCATATTTTCTTCATTCTTCAAGTGACACCTGCTTATTCATAAACGCGAAATAACTAAAGTGTGCTTGAAACATACTGTCCTTATCTGTCATTATAACATTTGCATTTGACATAAAGTGGCTAAATAATACTTTAGGCGAAATGGGTTTATGGTACGTTTATGAATCTCGTAGCAAAATTAACGCGTTTAATTTTAACTAGCGACCCGCCCTCGCTTCGCTTCGGTTTATATGAGTTTTCTGTAACACCAGTACATAAAATAAAAAAATATTATACATATAAACCTTCCTCTTGAATCACTCTATCTATTAAAAAAAATCGCATCAAAATCCGTTGCGTAGTTTTAAAGATCTAAGCATACATAGGGACAGACAGCGGAAAGCGACTTTGTTTTATACTATGTAGTGATAAGCATAGTATTAAGTATGCAGGTATCGTCAATATAATCTAAAAGGGCCGACATTATTTAAGCAACAATTTAAACTGAACGCAGCCAGCAGACAAACTAAGTCGAAACTCAATCTCATCCGTTGCATTGAATAACAAAAACAAGTTCGTGCTTACATCGAAAACAGAAAGAAATGGGACTCGAAAGCGTCAAGGCGAAACGTAGTAGTTATTTCGTCGACAATTTACTTTGTCGTCCACAGGCAACCCCCATTATCCCCAGCTACGTGTTGAATCACAACTTGATCATCAATTACTGTTGAGCTTAATGAATTAACGTTCCACCCGTAGACAGAAAGAAACATTTTATTACAATGGGAGATGGAATTTTGCAAAGCCAGCACGATTAGGATGGACAAAGATAGTTATTGAAGTTGCCGTAAACTTCTAGTGAAGGGCATCATACACGACAAAGCTGAAACATATGTACTACATTGACATTATTGACAATCAGGTCTGAGTACAAATTTTTGTACCTTTGTACGGATATTTATTTTTATCCTTGACTGTACCGTAATCAACTTCTTGTATCTAATACCACATACATCATTATTTCGCAGTTCAGATCCGTTTTAAATCCAAAAAATGACAAGTTGTGATTAACATAATTTCAAACTGTGGGCAAAAATCAAATCACTTTCCCCAGGTTAGCTCAAAACCGACACTGTTTACGAAACATACTGGACGCCAATCGAAAACTGTTTATTCGACCGTGTATCACAGTTATCGATTAGTTACGGTTAGTTTGATTCTTATACTAGAATGCAGACAAAGCTACCAATATTTTTTATTACGTTTCGTCATCAACACCAAGGCTTTCGCCGAGAAAAGTATTATATTTAAATACTTCTAAACAGAATTTAATAATCTCTACATTAGTGGCTGAAGGGCTGAACTAACAAATTCAGTCGTTGCATCTAAAAGAGGAACTATTCTGAAGGAGAGCAGTGTATAAGAGAGTTGGCGATTTCAGTCAGGACGGCGCGGCGGTCACTTCCTGCACTACAACTACCTGCACTAAATCCAGTGCTAGCCAGACTAGACCTTTGGCGTCAGTTGCGAGAATCACTTTAAATAGGGTTGTCTCCCACTCACATCTGCGAGAAATCCCTCTCAGTTTAAAAAGTAAATCGTAAGTATTAGAGATTAAAATTAAATGACCTTCCTTTTAGTTTAAGCTTTATAATTATTCTGCAAGGATAGCGAAAGGGAGCGCACCGGTATCATTTATCTAACGTAGCAATTCCCGGCAACCCTGCCGGGGCGTCTTCGCCGCAGGAGAATGTACGCCTCGCAGTCAGCGCTTTAGAGGTTTCCTGGCAGGCGAGGGCGATATGCCACACTAAAGTTCGCAGAATCTGTAGCATTTTGCAGTTTGTTATGGGTCCGGGCTCCGGCGCAAAGAGAACTCCACATTTTATATACTAAAAGCACTTTAAAATAGACTATTAGCTTTCGTGAATTATCACAGCTGATCGGATATTATTATTTTGAATGAAAAGACAGTGATCGGTTTAAATTTAAATAAATGCAAAATCATTCAAATATGTCAGTCAAATATCTTGAAAGTGGGGGGGAGGGGATCCCCGAAGCGCACTTCAGAAAAGTCAAGCAATTAATCGCACGGCCTTTGACAATATATTTCCTTGACAATAAAATATACTGTGTTATCTGTTTTTTACTGGCGAAGTCGACGTCGGGCTAGCGACGGGCAGAGCTGTCGCGCGCAACCGGCGCGCCTACTGTGGGGGAATATTAAAACGGACCGTACTCTGCCAGACCATTATAACTTGTCATTCTGGCCCAGTTATGTTCTGCACGAGCTCCAGATAATACAGTTTACGTACACGACACTGTATTTTTATAGGCATGTCATGATAGGAATACGATTGATCCCAGCGACTCGTAATTACATTTTGCAAATAGATTGGATAAAGTACTTTGATAGCGTTTACAAAAACATTGGTATAAAATAGAGCAGGGCCGTGTAATTAACGTTGGTTTAATGCTGGAGTCCAGTAAAATATAATTAGTGATTCCTCATTACTGCGGGGCTGGCTGGCTGGCCCCTCTGGACGTTCGTGCGTCTACCGGCTTATGGTTATTAATAACGCCGGCCGGCCCGCCCCGGCCCGCGCGCCCCGCGCCCCTCGCTCGCCCGCGCCGCGCGTCTGACATTTTAATTCCAGCGCTGCGGCACTACTACCGCAAGCCTTTTCTATCGACAATATTTTATCGACACTCAAACTTCTCTACATATGCATTGAATACAAGAGCCGTATTTACCTGGCCCCAAATCCGCTGTTGATATACGTCAAGTTGATTTGATTATTGCCGCCACGGAGAATTTAGAAGCGAATGTTTACTATTTTTTATTTTAGTTATCATGTTGTAGCTTGTAGTTTTTAGTATTTAGTTTTTGGCATTTAAGCAGTGTAATTATTGCTATTTTTTATCTCATTGGTTTCTTGCATAAGAAGCTCAGTCAGATTGTCCATCAAATTCAAATTCATAACATCAACGTCCAGTATGTCTCTAAGGGCTGTATTAATAAACTTGGCTGAGAGACCCGTCACAAGATACGTTAAACTAAAAGTCAAACCATGGAACATTGTAATTTTTGACACATCTCGAGACGAGCATTAGTTTAGAGATTAGTTTATTAATACGGGCCTAAGACATTGTCACAATATTTAGCTAAGTGATATCCTTTTTGCTAACTATTTATGGGGTATCGCCTTGAAACACCGACACACATTTGATCGAATGTATCATTTCATCGAAAGCTGATTCCTACTAAAACCTTATTGTTTTTAGGTTATCTTAAGCAAGGTTTACGTAGGTTAGGTTGGGTTAGACCTGTAACCACCAAAAAATTGTAACTCCTGCGGCTCTGCTATGATCGGCGAAATAAAACGTTCTACGAAATGAGTTTCGGTTATTTAAGGTATATGCATGCATACTGATATTTAATGCTAAGTCCGAAATACTAAACGTATTTTTAAGCGTGAAATTTAGTGATGTAAAGGAGACTATAAAACTGTTTCTGGAAAATCCGCCCGTAAAGGGAAGATAATCGGGCAGCAGCGAAAACGTATGAAGTCGGACGGACATTCTCTGCGAACTTTAATTGACACATAGTTTTGATGTAGAATGATGATTGATTTTAAGTTAGTACAAAAATAATTTTGATTAATAGATGTGTAGCAAAATCCAAGTAGGTACTTAATAGTTTTTTCCCTTAACAGAAATTAACCTATGTTATGACGATGAAAATATTAAATATAAAAGTGAAGAACAATACGTAGAAATTGTGTGTAATATTAAAATATTCAATAGTTCTTTGTTACATTTATGTGTGCAAAGGGCAATTCAGCAGTTATTGATAGAGGCCAAATAGGTTAAGAGTGAGTTAGTAAAATAGCGTATTACATCGACTCGGGGAACAACACTAGCTACAATGGCGGTCGGACGAGCGCAGGTCGAGCGCAACATGGCTGCCTGGTAGGCGGTGCGCGCGACAGGGACGGAGCTAGCACCAACTACCGGTCTCCCGCTCGCACTCGCACGCAACGCTCGCATCGATCTCCACTCGCTGTACTCGCCCCCAGCACCAGAAAGGCGGAACTAACAAAATTACGAAGCGCTTTCGAGCCGCTAATCATAAAATAAGATACGACGTTTCATTTCGAGCGTACGACTCTCTAGCGATCACGATGCTGGAATGGCCCTTGACTCTCGAAATTCTCTACTGACATCGTAGAGTATTAACCGCGCGTCGCTCGCTGGGACTTTTGTAAAGCCTCCGCCTCTACAAAGAAACAGTTTGAATTTATGTACGCGACGGACGTAGATTACATCGATATGTGTATAAAGCTGTATACACTTCAGTGATTTTCTTAATGGATAGTAGGACTAATTAAGTTTCGTTTTATATTTTTCACAACAGCTCGATGGAACTAGAAATGTAGATTAGATTCGGCCAAGACGAGTTTCTGCAGGTACGGGCTCTGGTCAGGTTAGCATAAATTAAGAGGCGGAGTTGTCGTAGCCATCACGGATCGACGGCGTTTAGTTCAAGCGGAGTGCAAAGTAAAATCGACAGAAGACTCGCTCCCAGAGGGTTGGAGCGTTCTGCTCCGTCGATCATGTGATATCTGAGTGACGTTTAATTTTTGCACCGCATGCTCCTTCGTGAAACGTATTTTTATAGTGAATTATTAAACCATCAGGACTTCGAAAGGAGCCTATAACAAATATCGGTTCTAGATACATTTGTTACAGATGTAGTGAATAATCAAACGATGATATCGTATTTTGTCGAATAGGTCCGTATTTATCTTGTTTTCTTATTAAGCTTTTGTATGGGTAATTAAGTACGATACGATAACCTAACTGAGCAAGCATAAATAAGTTCCAATACAAATCGACCCACCAAAACACTATGTCGTAATTACGTAATATTTTTTAATATCGTAATTCACATGCGAAACTCCCAAGTAGTTCCCGACATTTAAAAAAAACTTACTTTTTATCGGACTTAGAAGATGCCTCTGCCCAACAAGAGGCTCTATATTTCGGTTAGTAGTATAATGATCATGGTTCCTGCGGTTCGTAATACTTTTTTTAAAATAACTCCTAGATAATTACATCGATTTATGTTTTTCCCATGAAATTTAATTAATTATAGGACTGTTCACAAAAAGATAACTTATGCCTTATTAATAGCTACTGGAAAACAATTTACTGAGACAAGACTAGTACCCAAATTGGTAAAAATAACCAAAAAGAAACAAAGTATCAATCAAAAAGCACAGCTAAAGTAATAGAATTTGGATTACATGTACAAATAAATTTAATAAAGACATAATCGCTACAATGATAAAATGTACATAGGTAGGTTAAGTGTTCAATTTCAATGCATTGGAACGTTTGCATTAACAATGTTATCGCTCGGAGTGCAAAATTACGGAGCAAGTAAATGCTCAGTTATAGGTAAAGCTAGTGTTATCGGTGTCCCGCCGGGCCACGTGCGCGTCACACAACGGGAGCGTAGTACGAATATGTAAATCTACTGAGGAATAGAGCGTGCCAAAAACCCTTCGCTCGCCTGCACTATGAATTATTCCAATGGCTGCAGTAGGTGGGTATTGTCAGAACGGTAACATGCAGTCACGCACCACACATGACATGGCATGTATTGTGACAATTATTGTAATTTGGTTTTAAAAAACCTTTTTTGTTCCGAAAATAAATTCAGAGTTGTCTGTTTACCATCCAATGTTGTGAAACATGCCTACACTACACCGTAGTCAAATTATGTATTTTACATAATTCTTAGATATTATACATCATTCTTAAATATATTATTGAAATTATTGTCAATGAATAAAACAACACACAACTACTGGACAGTCATTACAAAAACTGTTTCATTATAATACGATAAATCTTCTCATGCAGTCGAATCACAATGCATTAATGCAATTACAATTAGGTTCAAACCTCGTAACATAACCAAGGCAAAACAACAGAATTATTGTGTTATAAATTTCGAAGTGCAAGCGAGTCTATAACATCGGTTGTTGCTAGAAATAATAATTTACGTAATGTAAAACTATTGAAAAATTATTTTAACCAGTTGTTCCTGAGTTTTGAGAACCAAAAATACATTAATTAAAACTTTTTTTTTTTTACAAATATGCACATTGACCTTATTTATTTTAAGCATGGAGAGGGAAAATATTTTGTTCTTAAAGCGCGCCATACTTCTAAAATAGGTTTTTAAATTTTTACTAAGTAAGGTTATTTGAGGAAAGATCTCGATATGAAAAGTAAATTTAAATAATTTCCGCAACTGTAGACAACTGTATTTCCTAACATAATAAAACGTTCCGTTGTGGATCGCTTCTGGATATTTATTGTTGTTCCACGGGGTTTTGATTCCGATTTTTTTTTCAAGAAGTGTACAATGCTTCAAATTTGACGCTGGGACGCCGTCGTTGCTACGCGACGGGCACCCAACGGGCACCTATCCTCCTAACCTGTGTTCACGCCTATGTTTTTGTGTTGTGTTCGTTGGTGAAAATTTTTAAAGAGTGTTTTTTTAATATTATTGTTATTATTATTTTGTTAAGTTTTTAACATAGGTAAGTTATTTTTACATGCAGGCTGCGACCCAATCTGGTGTGAGCACGTCAACCAACAGTCATTCATGTAACTTGTGTTCAAAATCTTTCAAATCCATTCGAGGCTTAAACATCCATAAAAGTAAATCACATCGCAGCTGCTTAAGCCAAGATGCTTGTCCTTTAAACTTAGATTCATCTACGCCTTTTGTTCAACAACCATTCCATGTTCGACTCAGCCATATCAAAAACAATGTAAATATAGTCAAAAGAATCCCCCGCGGCGCCAGAATCTCCGTCGCTTCTCATTTATCTCATCTCATATGTAAATGCACAGAAAGTAATTCCCTTCAAGACTGGCACAACCTGCTCCTTTTTCCTTTTTTGGTTTTGCATGCTAAAGTAGACAATTCAAATTTATCTTTAACCCAAAAAATTAAAAATAACTGCGCAAGCTATTCCATTCCCTTACCCTCGCATAAACCCACTCGCAGTTCCCACAATCAGCTGAAAACCATAGAAAATAAAATTAGCGACGGAGATCTTAAAGGTGCCGCCCGCCTACTCTTTTCTAGTGACGTGCTTTCGCCAGATAATCCTGATACACTTCTGGCCCTACAGACGAAACACCCCCCAGCCCCTGCAACGCCTTATTTTCTCGACCCTCCAACAGCAAACCATGCATGCCTGCAAATTACAAACAATGACGTCGCTAATGCAATATTATCTTTTAAGCCCGGTTCTGCTGCGGGCCTGGATGGACTCTCACCCCAACATTTAAAAGATCTGACTTCTCGGTGTGTGGGTGATGCTGGTGAGAATCTTATCAGTGGCATTACTACCCTTATTAACATGATGTACTTGGGCAACATTCATCCGGACATTGTACCGACTTTGTATGGTGCGAACCTCATTGCCCTCAGTAAAAAAGACGGTGGGGTGAGACCTATTGCTGTTGGAGCTACACTTCGCCGCCTTGCATCAAAAATCGCCGTTCGACATATTTTACCAAAATTACAATCTTGTTTCGAACCCGTTCAGTTAGGCTTTGGCGTTAAGGGAGGCTGCGAGGCTGCCGTTCATGCTCTTCGCACCTACCTTAGCGACGATCAATGCGAAGTGTTACTCAAAATTGATGTTAAAAACGCCTTTAATTCGGTAAATAGGGATACCCTGCTGTCTGAAATAAAAAACAACATTCCTGAAATTTACAACTATCTTCTTCACTGTTATTCAGATCCAACGAAGTTGATGTACCGATCAAACGAGTTGTCATCTGAAGTTGGTTGTCAGCAGGGGGACCCCCTGGGGCCAGCAATTTTCAGTTTGGCTATTAATCCTTTAATTCAAAATTTAGCTTCAAAATTTAATATTTGGTATCTAGATGATGGGACCTTAGGAGGTGATGTAAATACAGTACTTTCCGATCTTTCATCTTTAAAAAATAACTTTAAATCCATTGGTTTAGAGCTAAATTTTGATAAGTGTGAACTCTTCATCCAAAAACCTTCCGACGCTGACAATGACATAACACAAAAATTCAACAAAATTGCACCAAATATAAAAATAGTAGATAAAAGAACACTTTGCCTCCTGGGATCTCCTATTTTTGAAGAAAGTTTTTCAGATTATATTCAAAATTCCATTTTTAAATTTCAAAATCATTCCCATCGGCTTCTTGACATTAGTCCACATTTTGCCCTTTTAATTATTAAATTCTGTCTTATTGTCCCTAAATTTACTTATGTGCTTCGCTGCTGTCCGTTCTGGAAACATCAAGATCTTTTGTCGAAAATTGATACTTTGATCAAAAGTAACCTGCAATCCATTCTTAATATTCAGCTAAGCGAGCATTCCTGGACCCAAGGATCCCTCCCGATTCGGTACGGTGGTATAGGGATCCGCAAAATGTCTAGTATTGCTTTACCAGCTTTTCTTTCGTCGATCCATAGCTCTTCTAGTCTCATAGGAAAAATCCTTAGGGAATTCCCTTTAAACTATGAGACTTCAGGTTTGGAGGACGCAAAGAATGGGTGGTTAACTGCTTGTCCCGGTCAAAATTTTCCTGAAAACCCAAAATCGCAGAGGTGTTGGGATGACATAGTATGTAAATTGACTGTTGATTCCCTTATTAGCCAGTGCTGCGCAGCGGATCGTGCTAGAATTTTAGCAGTCGGTACAAGGGAGGCTGGATACTGGCTTCAAGCTCATCCCTCGCCAAGCACTGGTACTTTCCTAGACCCTAACACACTCCGACTTTCAGTTTGCCTTCGCCTTGGGGTCCCGGTCTGCGCTCCACATCGCTGCCCCTGCGGAAGTGACGTAGATCGGCTAGGACATCACGGACTTTCTTGCCAGAGAAGTGCTGGCCGCTTTTCCAGACACGCCGCACTCAACGACATCATTCGTCGGTCTCTTGCCTCAATAAAGGTCCCGGCTCTTTTAGAGCCGACAGGCATTTCTAGAAATGATGGCAAGAGACCTGACGGAATGACCTTGGTCCCGTGGAATATGGGACGGGTGCTAGTGTGGGATGCAACCTGTGTAGACACGCTAGCCCCATCACATCTCCACCGGACCTCTAATAGAGCAGGTGCGGCAGCTGAAGCGGCCGAAAGCATGAAGGTAGTAAAATATAGTGGTCTCGGCCCAGAATATATTTTTATTCCATTCGGCGTCGAGACCCTTGGTCCGTGGGGTCCTAGCGCTCGGAGCCTCTTCAAAGAAGTTTCGAAGAGGCTCATTGACGTCACGGGAGACCGAAGAGCTGGCAGTTTCCTCGCTCAACGTATAAGTTTATCCATCCAGCGAGGAAATGCTGCCAGCATCTTTGGTACAATGCCGCAGGGGCCATTCTTAGATTTAATGTTTTAGTTAATTTATATATTTAGAGTTAGTTTTATTTAATTTTAGTTTTCTTTTTCAGTTACTGTGTTTTGTTATTATTTCTAATTGATTGTCACTTACGCTATTGACAATATAATTCTTCCAAATTAAATATTCCTTTGATATTAAGGGTCCATTTTCTAAAAATCCTTAATCTAAGGTAGGTACTAGAGGAGATTGGGCGTTGTCTGTCTGTCAGTCACGGAAGAGGTTTATATCTGTATAGATTATTATAACCCTTAACGACAAGTTCAATCTGCGACGTTTGCTGCAAACAAACCCGAAATGTGAAAAATTACTATAAGCCTGTAAGGAATGTGCTTATTATCTTGTTCAATACGTCAATGTTATGTTGTTTTAGCGGAGCTGTATTCAATAAGACTTATGCAAAGAAAACACCCAAAAATATAACTAGTAACTGAACACTGAACTAGATAAAAATCAACGAAATCAACTTCAGTGTGCTTGGAATGAAGAAAAGCCGTTTATCTTGCCGGTTCGCGACGCTATCTCGTCGCACAAACGTATTTCAGCCCGAGTAGGCGACTCGGCCGAAATTATCGAAAATTTCCGCCGCCGACGCCGCCTTGCCGCGATATCGGTGCGATAAACGAAATGCAAACATGACGTCCGCTTTGGTAGCTCGCGCACTACTCATCACCACACGTGGTTTGCATTACATTCCGCCAAAATGGTCAATAGCATTTCGTTAGTTTTCCAAACAAAGCTACGGACTTCAGTTGAGAGTCATGTGCTTGCCATATCGCATGCACATACCGTGTTATGATAATAACACATTGATAATTCAGATTGCTTATCAATGCACAACCCTACTGAAATGTTGATGTATTTTTATCAGTCTCTATTCAATGCTAGTTTGTTTCTTGACTTATTTTGCTGAGAACTCCAAAGACATTGTCTCATCACTACGATTTAGTCATTTATCTATTATTATTAGACATTCCTAACGTCCATCAATTAAATAACCCATACCAAATCGATTATATTTCAAAGTTAGAAAACCGTCGAAAATTTGAGTTTATTTCCATAACAGGTATACTCCGTTAGAAAGGTAAAGTTAAAGGCTGGATTAAATACAAAGAGTGGGATCCGCTACGATAGATGGTAAGAGGTAGCAATGTTGCTAAATGTCCGTGGCATGAAACCGATCATTGGGAAAGCCTTTGTTAATGGCTATATGATGACGCTGGTGATGACTTGCTCCAAGACGACTGATATGTGGTCAATTTGAGTTGTACCTGATGCAGGGGAGGTTGCGCGCCGTGCGGCGGTAAGTGTGGCGGGTGCTGCGAGTCCTGCGTAGGTGAGAGCGCTCCAGGCGCGCTCGGAGCTCCGGGGCTTGGCGCACCCGCTGGTTGCGCTGGGGGCTGCGGAGAACCGCCTCGCTCGTAACCCTGGAAACAGCTGCGTGTTATATATACAACTAATTGAAAAGGAATGTCGTTATTAATGTTGAACGTCTGTGGAGCGAGAAGAATACAAAAGGAGACCTACAACACCAATGAATTGCACCCGAGGAGCTGGACTAGAGCGAGGAGTTAATATAATTTTTGAAATATAAAATATTTTCATTATGGTTTCGGAAACCAAGTTGTCAGAGTTACCTATTATTTGATCTGAATTCATTTTAACAAAACTGCGTTACAACTGTTAAACCATAAACCTAAAGTTAAGCAGGTAAAGAAATTCAACTGGATAAGGAATTAACTTTGAGGGTAGAATTATTTTTAGATCTGGCATTCTGGAAGTTAGAAATTCACATTTAGACTAGTCTTTACAAACAAGAAATACCGTAGACATTTAAGGAAAATTTACCCTTAAGAAGTTTATTAAGGGGATAGGAGTTTGTAAGACAGTTCGTTCATTTTCGTAGTCATAAAAATGGAAATTGGTATTTATTATTTGGCCTAATGTTTTTAAACAAAAATATGATTAAGTACGTAATCCAGATCATACCAGTACCTCATTATACCCATTGAACACACTGAACAACGATCCAGAATCTTCTTTTTCCGTAATAATGGCATATAATTAGGAATCCCTAATGAACATTGTAGAAAGTAAATATTATAGAAAGTGTTATTATGGTATCTAATATTAGGGAGGTTGAACATTATGATACTCAAAAGTTATGGTGGTGGATATATGGGCATAGCCAGTGACCATGATGGCAAATGAAATTATGGAAATTAAGGGATACTTACCAAAAATTATAGCTTTCGGGTTTTTCTAATAATACCCATGTAGGATTGTCTAAGTTTTAAGGCGTAAAATGGAAGATGATGGGTACTTTCTAATAAAATACTAACTTTAAGCTAGTGATACAATACCTAGTCAATAAAGCCACGTCGGGGAACACGAAATATTCACTATTTAATCACCAAACTGCCGATTTACTTCATTTTAATTTAAATGTAAATTTGCTCGTTTATAATTTAAATCAATAATAACTTAAATGATGTATTGCAAAACATGATAGCATGACAAGACCAACAAGACGAATTAAGCAGGGTACGAGAATAGTTTCGTGGTTAGACGTGTTTCGTACAGATGTCGAGCGTAACAATTGAATGGAAACGATATCGTAAGATTAATCATCTAAGTCCGTCCTTGACCATGACTCACTTTAACAATCCCATTGCGATCGAATCAACACAGCGATTACCAACTGAACACAAACCTATTAACAATTGGTTGGCACGCTACCGGACCGTATTGCTACAAGAATTTGCAGTTATAATAAGAAAAGGCATGTGATAACACTGGGAAATATGATTGGTATGGTTTGTTTGATATCGACTTTTCAGGAAATAACGATTGTTATAAATATCACGTGATGGGAATACAATGGACAATCAGGAGATTCTTATTATAATGCTGCTGAACTAAATCTATAAAATCCCGTCGATGTTTGAGGTTACTGGCCTAGACGTTCGCAGAATGTATTTTACATACTTTTTTGGGGACATGTTTTCATGACCTAAGCAACCCCGACGGATGCGCCGAAGTTCATATAAAATTGCAAATTAGATTATTGGAACTCCGAAAATGTATCTCATACAATTTTACAACCTAATGATCACTCTTCATAATAGTCATATATTTTTTTAATACTAATGATCGGAGCTTATAATCATCTGAACTTATAACGCCAATATTCATAGAACCGTACACTTTTCAGAATTTCTTAAATATCTTACGTATAGAAAAAATTGGCTAGGTTGGTTGGTTTAGATTTATAAAAATCAAAAAAAAGTAAGTTTTTTGAAAAAATGGATTATGATTTGCGATAAGTACTTATGACTTAAAAAAGTATGAACAAAAAAGTATGAGCAAATTTTTTCGGAGTAGGTAATGATGAGTATAGTCACAAATCGTTATTTGTATAAAAATTCGAAAGACCAATTTTATATGAGCCAATATGGACCCATGTACCCTAAAATTAGATTAGTTGAAATCTAATTAGACTAGAATTCAGTTATTTTTTTAATTATGCCCTATAAAGGGTAATTATTGGAAAAAATCCCTTCGCCATTTTAACAAAAAGAAAATACAAAAGATAAACTATACGGTTTTGCCGCGTGCTTTGCCCTACCTATTGATACAAAATTAAGCGGGTATTTTAACTAAAACTGGATTGTTCCGTCACTTGCATTCCGACTTTTAGTTAAAGCTACTTTACTGTAATATCCCGTTTCAATATAAATTAGTAACTACTGTTACAATTTGGATAGTACAGTCGGCTGCATCCACGTAGATAAAAAAACACGGTTAGATATCAGAGCTATTGAGAAAAGTAAAAAGGCTCAGTGTCCTTCAAATAAAAAAAATCAAATCAAATTTTATTTGTGAAACATATGTAGTAAGGATGGTACAGTCTTAAAATTATTTATCACTATGCTTAGCCATTAGGCATACAAATGTTTTATGAAATAAGCATGCAACATGCGTTGCTTACACCATGATATTAAAATTAAAATACACCTTAAACCTAAAGCGTCGTTAAAATACAAGTCAAGAACTGAGTAGCGAGTTGAAGAATGCAACTTAATACAATCAAGAGGCAACATCAACAATACTAAAGGCATTAGAACAATCGTGCACGTGGTAAAGGTCGTCGTCCACCGGTGGCCTTGACCGTGCATCCATTATGCACACCCGTTTACTTGCAAACGAGTGCACCAACGCACCTACGCCTATACAATGCCTACCTGCAATTAACGGCCACGAGGTTTCGTTAATATTTGATGAGGGAGTGGGCGCAGAAAGCAATTCAATTCATCGCGTCATGTGTGAATGAATGCGGCTGACATGTCATAACGACTTGTTTTCCTAAGTGATGTATTCAATATTATAGGTTTTGAAGGACAAATATAAACCAACAGGTGATGTACGAGGTGCGGTCCAAAAATTTCTGGCTGGAGAAATATGGCGATTAAAATAAATAAAAAGAATGTCATTTTGATTGTCATTTATTCTGCTTATTCGTGTATAGTTTTGAGGTTTCTGTTGGTTGTGGTTTTGATGTGACGGCGTTTAGAATAATAGGAAGTCTGAAAGTTTTCGAAATGTTTAAGTTGGAATATCGTTCCGTGATCAAGTTCCTGACAAAGGAAGGGGTCAGCCCGACCGATATAAAAAAAAGGTTAGATGCTGTTTACGGGGATGCCTCTCCGTCATTTTCCACCATTAAAGAATGGAGTAAGCAGTTTCGTTTAGGTCGGGAGTCCATTGACGACGAACCTCGTTCCGGCCGGCCTGTGGAGGCACTCACCGTGGACTGCGTCAAATTAGTGGAAGAGGAAGTTCTGAGCGATCGAAGACTGAAGACTAAGGAAATAGCGGCAAGGACAGGGCTTTCAAAAACTTCAGTTCTTAGGATTCTCCATGAACATCTTCACATGAATAAAGTTAGTGCGAGGTGGGTGCCCAAACTTCTTTCGAGCTTGCAGCGAAGTGAGCGAAAAGCGTGCTCCCAAGAAGTTTTAGACGCGTATAGAAGACACGGAGAGAGTTTTTTTGGATTCAATTGTTACGGGGGACGAAACCATGGTTTTGTACTATGATCCTCTCTCCAAAAGGGAATCGATGGAGTGGCGTCGTCCTGGTGAAAAGCCGCCTAGGAAGGCGAAGGTAACACAATCTACCAAAAAGATAATGGCTACGATATTCTGGGATTGTCACGGAATACTATTGATTGACATAAAAGAAAGGAATACCACGGTAAATGGTAGCTACTACGCTACCCTTATTGAGCAGTTACGAGAGGCGATCAAGCAGAAGCGTCGTGGAAAACTTAGCAGAGGTGTAAGGCTTCTTCACGACAATGCACCCGTTCACACTGCTTCAATTGCCAAGGCTGCTGTTGCAAAATGTGGCTTCGAGGAAATACGCCACCCACCTTATAGTCCCGACCTGGCCCCGAGTGACTACTATTTGTTCTCGAAACTTAAGGCAGACTTAAGGGGAAGAAGGTTTTCTTCAGATGATGAAGTGACTCGTGCGGTTTGCGCCCATTTTGAGGACAAAACTTCTGAGTATTTTTATAAGGGGATAGAAATGATTATTAAGAGATCTGAAAAGTGCATTGAAACAGAGGGAGGACTATATCGATAAATAAAAAAAGATTTTCTAAATATATGTCCTTGTTTTCTTTGTTAGGCCGGAAACTTTTGGACCGCACCTCGTATAATCATGACGCTGACTTTATTCAGAATCTGAACTACTCGACCAAAAACGGGCTGCCTATATTGCCAAAGGAACAAGCCACTGACTACTACCAAATGACTTTATAATTAACCTAATATAAGTACCTACGATATACTTTTTTCTAACCTAAACAAGTGTCCCCTATTTTTGACCTCCGAGACCCTTTTTGATGTTTCTACCGGCCAGTTGCCGAGGCATGCGTCATCATAAATTTAAAAATCTAATTATGACGCGACGGTTTGGAAAATATAATAAACCCCTTTGTAAATAAATCTCATGATAAGGAAATGAAATTTAACGACACAAAATGACACTTTTTTTTTTGTCGATACCTAATAGTACCTATGTAGGTACTTCCTTCGTTTGTCTATATCATTTAGTAACAGTATATTTTAACTTTTAAAAAATCGTACATGCTCGTTTTTTTTTCAATCTGATATACACCCAGTAATTTACCCATGTACCTAATTTTTGAAAAACTGTAATTAACCAATTAGGTATTAAACAAGTGTAAATGAATGAACATACTGATAATATGATAAGAGTCGAATAAGCAAATGCAATGTTTTTAATTTAATCGGTAAGAACGTGCAGGTTAAGTCAAGCGTGCTCGACACGGTTCACTGCGCAGTCATTCCATCAATCTCTGAATGCTTTCACTCCGCGGGCAGTTTCCGCGTCACGTTTCAAGGTTGCAAGATAAGGCTAGCCTGATATTTACAACAGCGGGTCAAGTGGAGTCATTCACTTTACAAGTTATTGTCAAGCTGAACCAAATTTACTTAAATAAAATCAAGTTTGCAAATTAAAAAAAACCGACCCAAAATGTTTGTTAGTAAACAAAGTTCAAGAGGACAGAGCTTTAATCAGCTTAAATCGAGTCGACGTCTTCGGTCGCTCGTTACTGCGTAGTTGGATATGCAGCAGCTGGTAAAGCCTAAACCTATTCATTACCGCCCGATAGCCAGCGCGTGTGGGCTATCACTTGAAGTAGTATCCGCTAAGTCGTTCTCATTCTTAGTTATAAAAGGAATCTAATTGAAAACAATCCTTGCACTTTAAAACAATTAATCTACATACGTATTTTACTAGTACTTAAGCCATCTTTGTAAACAGATGAAACTTTCAGCAACACTGCTAGCACTCAAGGATAGGTCGTCAACTTCGAAAACTAAGCAAAGATTTGCGAGCACTTTCGCTGAATTATAATTTTAGGTAGAAGTTTGTTGGGAACAGAGATGGGCAAAATTTATTCGAATGACGAATAACGATTGAGAATAAAAAAATCATTCGCGAATAACGAATAAATTTTCCGAATGATTATTCTTATTCGTACATATGGCGAATAAATTATTCGCGAATAAATCATTCGATGAATAAATTATTCGCGAATAAATTGTATCACGAATAAATCATTCCCGAATAAAATACTACGAATAAATTATCCTTGTTTAAAAGTCAATCGCTATAAGATCGACAGGGGTATTAAATTAAATAAAGAAATGAAAAATATATAGTGGTTTTGTGTGGTCTTGTGATACCACATCACGGTTTTCACTCAAATCCGTGGAGTTTAACGAGCTATCCTTGCTGGACTGGATATTATCGTCATCGTCATTAACCTCACTCATTTTTTTGTTAAAGTAATACACAGACTTCAGAGATGCGACTGGTTTAGACCAAAGTATGCGAATGACTAATTTTTGTGAAATAATAATGAACACGGGTAAACAAACCGATAAGAAAATTGAGTTACGTGGTTATCTCGTTCATTCATATATCCATCTCTTTCTGGTTGGCTACCTGCGAGACAATCCCTAGACCCTAAAATATGCTCCAGTTGCATTTTAATGGTAAATTTGAAAGTGTACTATAATATTATTCGTGGTATTTATTCGAATAAAATAAAGAATAATTCATTTATTATTCGAAGAAGTGGTAGAATAATTTATTCGCGAATAAATTATTCGCGAATAAATTTATCGCGAATGATTGTTTATTCGAATGATTATTCAAATAAAAATTTATTCGAATAATGCCCATCTCTGGTTGGGAACAGCACAGCAGGAAATCGCGACTAATGCCTAGCAGTCGAGTTTGAGGGAGTTTCAGTCGAATAATCCGAGCTAGTCGCCAACCAATCCATCAAAGGAAGGCGACCGGATCGGGTGTGGGTACAGCCCCCCCCGTACCCACATAAATATTGCGGGTAGGTGAGTACAAACCCTTTGACCGAGTTCTGTTTACTTTCGTTTTCGCTCAGCTGACGAGGCCGCCACCCCCATCGTACGCCTCCACTATTATTATGATAATTAGAGAACTATCAACGTGATATTCACTACGCAACGTCTAATTGCAGTGACGCCGACAAGCAAGCACTGTCACAACTACAGCTGCTATAATCAATATATTCGTTCTTTGTACATGTATGATGACGGCTTTGTTATTGTTTTGAAGCACTTAACTTAGTACGCTACGTGAAACTGGACAGGATGATACATTGATGACACTTCGCTGGAACGTTCTTACGAGGGGTGGGTGTTGGGTAAGTTTGACGTATTTATAGTTTTTTTTCTTGTGGTGAGCTAGGGGTGTCTCCAAGAGCACTCAAGGTTGCAGCGGGTGCGGACGCGGCAGACAGGGCGCAGACGTGCATTATTAGGTGGGTGCCGGAACACCCGCGGGAGCCGCGGTGGGTGGCGGTGGGGGTAGCCGTACGTCATCACCTGAGGCGCGCCCTTGAAACCGTCGCATTCATTGCACCCGGATGCGGGCCGTATCTCACAACCCGCAATACCCGCACTCAAGATACCACCTACCCATCTTATGTTCTGGGACACGCGCGCTCTCCTTACTACAACGTAGTTGCGTCGCGGTCTTGTTGCAAAGGGAAAGTAACACTCCCCACATCATTGAACGACAGACAAACGTGACGATTACCAGATGCTGACTATATTTTTAATCAAATCACTTTTGGCTGGTACTTTGCAGTTCAAAGTCTCGGTTGGCAAAGAAGGAAATTATCGTTGAAAAATAATCCTCAAGAAGCAGATTTTCAGATTGTAGCAATAAACAAAAGGTTACGAATATAGATAGCAATTTCAAGGGATTTCGGAACTAAACAGAATCATACTTTATTCAACACCCAAAATAATAAAAACATAAACATGTTACGATACCTAACTAGTATCCATCTGTAGCAGAGATTGAACTCGCGACCTATAGTTTCTAATTCCTACAGTGAAGCTTCAGGTCCTGTCCAGATTTTTACAATCATTATGACGTGTTTGAATTGAGTCTGATTAATGTAATTCAACTTTAGTTTAGTCTTCATCTCCTTCATTCCAACACGAAACATCTGAATGATATTATCTTAATCAAATTAACTCGTAAACTGCTACTAACTAATTCAACAATATGTTCGAGTTGTACACATAATGTACTGCACGGCAGACCACTTTTCAGTCCACAATATCATAATTTTCCGATACTAATTTCCGGCCAGTTGTGTATATTTTCAAGTCAACCAGGAAGCAGAAGCGATTGGATAATCGAATATTTATAGTCCGTGGGGGAAATTGTCAGCGGAATTAATTGATCCTTACATAACTTAGTCAAAGATGTGTTCATGGTTTCTTTCAAATCAATGACAGATGCTTATCTAAACGACAAAAAAAATGGTTAATCGTTTTTAAGACAAGTGCGCTATTTCAAAAACTTCGTAACGTATAAACATGAGATTAGTGTCAACGTACCTATAGGATAGAATATATAAAATAAAGTGCAGATGGCGCTATGCGTTTCCCTTTTCACCGCATAATTCGTATTCATACGCAAGCAACCGAGCACATTCCAGTCACTCCCGGTGATGAAATCCGTTGTACTTGGACCTTCCCGCCTGGTCTAGGGAGGGAAGGCAGTTTCAAGATAAGTTCAAACCAAGCGTCTGAAGGACATCTATCCTTAGCCAAACGTCGTAACTTATACATACAATTTCTGAGTGATATGGACACATTGTTGGTATATACTGTAAAATACATCTTGTAACGTTGTATTATTACAGACCCCTAAATAAAACCATGAATAACACGCGGATTTTGTTGATTTTAATTTTAAAATGGGTTAAGATATACAATATATAATTTTTAGTTTAGAAATTTGTCAAGATCGTAGCAAGTGGAAAGAAGTGGTCTCTGCCTACCCCTCTGGGAAACAGGCGTGATTGAATGTATGTATGTATGTAGTTTTATCTTTGTCCGTCTTCTTTTTCTGTGCACCCACTATGTACATTTCTGTTTGATTATTTGGTCGACTGGTAGAGAATGCCATTAGGTATTAAGTAGGTCCGCCATTTGTACTTATTTCTGTGCAATAAAGATTAAATAGATAAATAAATTTCGTTCGTTAACTAAATCGGAGTTCTATGGCCCGTATTAATAAACTCATCTTGGCTGAGATGCGCGTCACAAGATACGTCAAAGTAAACGTCAAATCATAGAACACTGTCATTTTTGACACATCTCAAGACGAGCATTAGAGTTGAGATTAGTTTATTGATACGGGCCTATAATCAAGAGCTGGCCGCTTAACGTTTTGTCTTATCGACTTACTGGATAGCAGCTATTTCCAGATAAAGTAAACCATTGGTGATCCTAAAATAAGTTTGGACAGCCGAACTTTTGGTCCCTAAAATGCTTTATGTATTTGCCGAACGTAATACCGCAAGCCGTTTAACGTTTTTAGAAATAATTTGACATCAGGCTTAATGTTTAGTAAACAGTCGTAGAGTATTAATTTGATTTAGGTTCCTACTTTATTTTTGAATCCATCATAATATTTAAAATGAGTATTTTTTTTGCAAAAACCATATAACTATCTATTTTAACGGTGAAAATGTATTGACTGACACCAAAAACAAGGACCCAAACCTTAATCCAAAAAAATATACTAGAAAACATAAAAATGATGTGGCTCATTGTTTCATCACTTATCTTATCTATCTTATCTTTCGCATGGATTGACTTGAATATATGATAAAGAGAGTGTATGAAATCTTAGCTTATCAAATCTGAACTGAAAGATTTAATTAAATCGAGTTGTTACTTTTGTCAAAATTGATATGGCGTGACACAATTTAGAAATTCTCTCTTTTTTTTAATCAATATGCGGCTTCATATCCTTTATTAGCATCATCAGCATACATAACACATAAGTGGTAAATTTTTAGAGGTAACTCGTTGACATACACCTGAAACAACAAGGGCCCCAGAATGCTTCCTTGCGGTAGTTTTCTTAAAATGAAATAAATAACATACAGATTTATTGTTAGCCAATATTCACAAACCGCCTGCAAAATAAAAATGGATGACGTCAGGTAGCAAAGCTGCATTATAAAAAAAATCCCCGTAACCAAGTCCGATATCCACGATTTTTGAACATGTTGTAGTCATTATGCAAAACTTGGTATGTACGTTTCAGTTTTTTTGATTCAATGCAATACATATTTTCTTAGAAAGAAAAACGTACTACAGATCTAGCTTTTCATAACATCAACAA
Organism: Acleris laterana; assembly: GCA_963966035.1. Taxonomy (NCBI): domain Eukaryota; kingdom Metazoa; phylum Arthropoda; class Insecta; order Lepidoptera; family Tortricidae; genus Acleris; species Acleris laterana. The sequence continues at coordinate 9,825,483 of OZ014459.1, read as the reverse complement.
CCTATTCAAAAATCGTGAATATCGGATTAAGTTTAAGGAGAGAGAATCGTTATCGCATTGTGAATAGAATATTTTAGCTTCACAATCGTCTTTACTTGTCACAAATAGCCGTTAACCTAGACCCCGAACGAAAATAGATACTCACTTTTGTACTTATCGCATTAACATATTTGACAATGTTGTTTGGCATTGTTTGTGGCTGTAAAGCGACAAGGTACAAAAGTGTGTATCTAATTTTGATGATACTAAGTTTCAAAATCTTGCACGTAAGTGACATGCAAGATTTTGCCTAAACAAACTGACAGCCGAAGTAAAATCCTAATATTATACATAATTGTGTTTTTTGTTTGTATCTTATTCACGGCTTAACACTTATACCTACCTACCGATCCTGACGCCTGCAGGCACACAGGCAGGTACTTCTTATTTTGGAAAATTTACATGATATATATTAAGTTTAAAAAAAAAACATACGGGGCAAAACGCAAAACTGGCGGTTGTGGCGATCCTTTAAAAATCCTATGTCAAGTAGTACTTAGTAGATTGACGTGATTTTGATAACTATGTGTACCTATACCAATTAAGGCGATACTGTTTAAAATAAATACCAGGTCAGGGGCTCTATTCTACTCGGTAAAACCATATTGCTTTTGACATGTTGTCGTACCTTTTGTCAACATTACAATAGCTCTTATTTACTTGATTGTAATGGCGGCCGAGTTAAAAATCATACGATAACATGTCAAAAGTAAAATGGTTTTACCGAGTAGAATAGAGCCTGTGGTGTCGTCGTCACACGTTGGCCGCGTAAAGGAAAACCGAAATAATAGCTGATGCATAAATAATAGTCGGGGGAGCCGGACGTGTTTCGGCTGACATGATGATGATGTTGATGAATAATTTAGGGCATTAAGGAAAATAGTGTGGAAAAAACTTGAATTCTTAAAATGAATAAAAAATTGAGACAAACAGAAAAAAAATAAGTTCATGTTTCGATTTCCGGTTAAAACAAACGCATATAAAAAAAACCTTGATTTATGCGATTATAATCTCTTAACCGATTTTGTTCTTTTAAACATCTTTACTTAGTAGTAGAGTGGACTCCATTAAAATGCATATTGTACTAGGCTCAGGTAACGTATCGCGTATTATCCACGACGTTCAGGTATAAACGTTCCGTCTAATATTGATGACGTTTTCAAGCAAATACTTAATTCTGATTTACTCGTATGATAGATACCTACGAGAACTGCACCTGATGGGATAGTCCAATTGAGAAACAAAAAACCGGTGAAGTGTGAGTTGTACTCGAGCACTGGTGCTCTATTACGCGTATCCGCTTATTTGTATGACATAATAATATAAGAAACGTAATAAAGTTCTCCTAAATCCCAGTACTCAATTTTATACCGTGGAATTTATATTTTAGTAGATGTCCGCGCCCGGAGCCGCCAGGGTGAATACTGAATATACACACAAAATTTCATTAGAATCGGTGAAGCCGTTTCGGAGGAGTTTTGTTACATACACTGTGACACGAGAATTTTATATATTAGACTAGGTGTCCGCGACCGGCGTCGCCGGGTGTATTTTTATTTCCATACAAACCTATTTTCAGACCTAGATACTGAATATACACATAAAACTTCATAAGAATCGGTCAAGCCGTTTCGGAGCAGTTCTGTTACAAACACTGTCACACGAGAATTTTATATACTGGGTGACACGTAAGACGTAATACAAAATGTTATTTTCCGAATCTACTCATGATTACGATCAACTATTAATATGGGACCAACTTCGAAAATGTAAACACAAAATCGACTTCTCCATACAAATTGTGAAACCAGCTGATTGCTTTTAGTATGGGAGATTAAAAAAAAAACTATCGATTTCGATATTAGTCCCATACTAAAAGATGATCGTGCTCATGAGTAGATCTAGAAAATAAAATTTTGTATTACGTCTTAGGTGTCACCCTGTATTAGATTTAGTACCAATTTCACCAAACGATGTTAAACGGTAATCAATGTTAATCGTCTGTTAGTTCATACATTTTGACAGCTGTTAACACTCTAATCGTCTGTTTAGTGGTTGGGGAAATTCGACATTAATGGCTTTATTTCGAGAAATTCTAGTTCAAAAAGAAATATACATTTCATGACAGTTTAAATTCCACTGTTTTATTTTTTTATTTATTCGAAGTAGGTTCATAACTGCCGGTTAGTCAAAACTTCAAAGTACTTTAACCACTGTAAGTACTAAAAATAATTTGTTTTTGGATTCGCGTAGATTTTGACTATCGTTATTTTCTCGGGAACTTTTAAATTTTCCGGGATGAGAAGTAGCCTGTGTTATTCCAGGGTGTAAGCTATCTGTTTTCCGAATATAATCCAAATCTGGATATACCGGATTATATACAAACAATGTTACTAAAATCCGTCCGGTTTACGTGAAATGCCCCCTGTAGGGACAAGGTTGGTTGCAGTCTGTGGCATTTGCTTAGGTGACATACAATACCGAGAGGTGAAACATTATCGAAAAGCCGCGGCCTAACGATAATAAAATATACTTGTAACATGAAATAAATCCATACCCATCCGTCAAATAATAGGATATTTGGTGGTAACAAAAGCCTAATCTCTGCCCCTTGGTCCCAAAGTGTTCTTCTACCTATTGGAACAGTTTCCCAACTCCGATTTCTACACGAATTCGCTCCAAAGAGCCCTGCTTCAAAACGTACCTCCATTGCACAACGAGCTTACGTCAGCGAACGCGCGAAGCGGCTTACGTCATTCGAGCGTATCTTGCGCTGCCAAGCTAAGTTAGAACCTACGCCTAGCGGGTTTAGATCCCTGTTAAGAAAAGCTTAAGTATGATAGAGCGTTATGTTCGTTTGAGTGGATGAGGCTCCGTCGCGCCGTCGCCGCCGCCGGCTCAACAATTCTAAGAAAACGTTCGACTCGGCTCTACTTCGGGACTTAAATATGAATCGTCTAATAATGCCTCTACAGCGATGATAGAGAATAGGCGCTCAAATATAAGACGAATGACTTTACTGAGAGTTCTTAATTCTTAAACTGTGATATACCGATAGCTTTTCGTTTTGGTTACAGTATTATCGTTAACATTAACATCTTTAACAACGTTATTCTGATTTAAATTAGAATACAATCTCTTTCTTTGGGGTTCCGTAGTTAACAAGGAAATTAGTTTAAAAAAAGGGAACCTGTCGCTAATACACTGGTAAACATCTGAGCCTAATTGTGCAAAATGTGGTTACAGAATAATTAACAATTTTTTTTGAGTTGTTAGTAATTCTGTAGCTCTGCCTACCCCACTCTGGGAATAAAGGCGTGAGCTTATAAGATTAAGATATATTTAACTCCTTCCCTCGCAATTATAAAATAGGATGGAAATAAATTTTCGAATCAATATCAATATACAATTATACCTATCTGTGATGAGCTTAATGATAAAGTAAAGATATTTAACTAGTGGCTCAACAATCCCGTAGTGCTTCGCAATTTTGCCGCCATTTTTCGTTGCTGAAACGTGACTATCGCAACCTTCTAATAGTAAATTATGTCAGTTCTTAATGTTGGTATTGCCGAGGGACGATCATTTCCGACCGAAATGTTCGAGATGGAGAGACGGAGCTATTTTTGACAGATGTCTTCTTAACATTTTACGTTAGGAATATGTTAGTATTGTTTTGATGATTACTACGGTTTGGTTTAAACAACAGCTACTATTGGTTTAAACTTTACTCAGTTTTTATTGGTCGTTACAAAACTGTTGCTAGTCACGAAAAACGGCGGCATTTATTTATTTTTATTTATTTTATTTATTTATTTATTTATTTATTATCATCAACTTATCTATCATTACAGGTTTAATACCCAATGCGATAGAAAAGGCCAACCAAATGTAACACAACCAAGTGAAGATGATAAGCAAGTGGCTCAACAATCCCGTGATGTGACATGTGACTACCTCTGTCCGTCTGCGGCTAAAATGAGCTAGAGATAGAATGAGCACGGCAGTAAGATTTAAGGGAACGGTTACGAAAATATCGAACTCTGAAAAGGTAATTTTCGCAAGACGTTTCCCCTCCCACCCCCTACAGCCAAAACTAGAAATGTAATTTCTGTGTTTGTAGTAGCGTAGCGGTCACCAAACTAGTGAGCATGGTCCGGCAAGCTCTTGCCCGATTTTTTTTCGGTATTGTATGCGTATGGCAAGTAGGTACCTACCCATAATATGCATATATAAACCCTTCCGTCGTTGGATACCATATTCGCAAAACATGATAATTCTGAAAAATATCATAAAAGCAAAACATCATATTCGCAAAACATGACATTTGCAAATCATCATAGTAGCAAGACATCACATTAGCAAAACTATTATTAAGACATGAATTAGATAGTGTCAACGGAGCTCCGCTACGGCGAAGCTCCTATTTCTGGGTAGTTTGGCCCTCCGGGCCTGATATAAATCTAACATAACCTAAACCTACCTAATGATTTTATAACAAAACCCGACTATTTGTAAATATAATGTTTTGCTAGTATGATGTTATGCGTATATGATGTTTTGCGAGTATGATGTTATGCGACTGCGTATATGATGTTTTGCTAGTATGATCTTTTGCGAATGTCATATTCTGTAGAGTAACCGATATAAACCTCTATCAGACTTTCTAACCACTGGGTACAATCAATGTGTAAAAATATTAGCAAAGTTAAAGATAAAAAGTGATATGTTACAGACTGATAAAAAAAACTTTTTCGCCATTGTTAGTAATAAAATACGACCCTATTTCGTAATATTTTAACTTTCAACGTCATGGCATAGGTATACAAATAAACTGTAGTTTTCAGTTATATTAAAATAACAATAGGCTAAGTAAAGTTTTTGGAAGATATGTATATTATATTTATTTTCGATAGTCGTCATCCTAAAGATCAAGAAATTGCGGCTCTTTTATTTTTATTTCCTCTAATATTTTAGAAATATTTTTTTTAGTTATGAAGTTGACATTTGTACACTTTAATGACCGACTAGCTTGTTGCCTTCGTACTTAATGAAAAAGAAAAAAAACACTTCTATATCTGTCATTGTCAAATCAAATCAAAGTAAACAAACGATTCAATACAACGGCTCTTTTCTGTTTGCTTGTGTTTCATGTGATCAGTGTTTTTAGAAATATTTTTTAACGATCTCAGAACGAACTCCGGACTTTCGTGCTCTAAGACCTTTGCACGATATTTGGTCTACGATTTATTTTCGAACCCTTTGGCACTTCTTCTTGGACACCGATTTCTTCCTTTCTCGACGACTCTTGCCCTGCTTTTTGATAGCCACGAGAGCACTTTTGAATTGTACAATCCACGCAATGAATTCAGGCAATCCCACACGGACTGTGGAAATGGAGTATTACAAAGATTTACTTGAATTTACTTATTTGAATTGAACTGTTTGTTTACTTTGATTTGATTTGACGTTGACAGATATAGAAGTGACAGTTTTTTTTTCTATTTCATTAAATACGAAGGCAACAAGCTTGTCGGTCATTAAAGTTTACAAATGTCAACTTCATAACTAAAAAAAAGATTTCTAAAATATTAGAGGAAATAAAAGTAAGAGCCGCAGTTCCATGATCTTCAGGATGACGACTATCGAAAAAAAATATAATTTACATCTCTTCCAAAAACTTTACTTACCCAATTGTTGATTGAATAGAAGTATCTCATGAAAGTGAACATCTGTCTAGCGTTCGAACTTCACTTGCAAATAACATGTAATTAATGTAACCTAATGCAATCCTCGATCATTGACCCTTATCACAGCCCCACATATCTGCGCCATCAATCAGAATTAATTTGCGGCTTGCAAACACATAATGTACATTACATAACAATGCATATTACAATCTGCATACCGGTCGATACCGACTGTGATCGCTCTAGTTGATGCTATCAATGCTAGGTGCATTAGGCATAGTTCTCTGTATGAGAGCCGAAATATGCTATCGTCGCTGGGTAGACATGCATCAAACCTACAACACCACTCTTTTTTATTAGGGGTTAAAAATATCGGTAATCTTAAGCGAACTGCAAAAACTACATTGTGGTGAAAATTATGAAAGTTACTAAACGGATCCACAAATTCTTATCATGGAATCCAAGTTTTGTTGGTAGCCGAAACGTTGAAGGGGAAAAAAATTGATTGCATTGAGGAATTTGTAACTTTTCCTAACTTTTTAACGTTAAATGAAGCAATACTTTAATTTAAATATTCAACAACATAAAACAGTCTAAAGAGAAACCTCTAAAAAGTAAAACAATGTAGTATTGGCCTTATAAGTTTAATTATAAGTAAGTATTAATATTTTGATTCAAGCGTCGCCACGTCGGGGACCGCTAAGTAGCTGGAGTATTTTATATTATTTAGTTTACTTAGCGGTCCCCGACGTGTCGACGCTTGAATCAAAATATTAATACTTACTTATAATTAAACTTATAGGACCAATACTTATTATTTTTTACTTTTTAGAGGTTTTTCTTGGTTTTGTTTTTTTCTGTTTTGAGTAGGGGGGTTTTAATTTTTTTTAATTAATTTTTATTTCACACTTTTTAAACTTTTCCAAATTAACAATATCACTATCAACGTTTCTTGAAAGACATGAAATTAATTAATAGGGGGTTAGTTTACAACGTGTATCTCTGTCTATGTATTTGAGTGTCTGTTTGTGGCATTGTAGTTCCCAAACGGATAAACAGATTTAGATGCGTTTTTTTTTAAATTTGAAAGCAGGTTTTCTAGCGGTGTTTCTTCGCAAGATTTCATGAAAATTGGTTAAGCCGTTTAAGAGATATAAGCTCTTAAAGTATGTGGCGCCGTTAAATCGGGCCGCTTTTAACCGCCTAAAACCTCTATATCTCAAAAATGGCTGAACCGATTTTGATAAAACATGTCTAAGAAACACCGCCAAAAAACCTGCTTTCAAATAAAAAAACCGCATCCAAATCGACTCATCCGTTTAAGAGCTATGGTGCCACAGACAGACAGACACACACACACACACACACACACACACACACACACACACACTTACAGGTCAAACTTATAACACCCCTCTTTTTTGCGTCGGGGATTAAAAAGGTCATTTAAGAGGATAATGCCAAGAAAAAGGGTAATATATTAAATTTAGCAACAACTAGGTTAATCCGACCCGGCGGTTAGGTTTAGCCTACAAGAGAACATACTCTACTCTTTTACCCAGCAATTCAAAGTCCTCGCGTGTGATATCCATCCATGGACTTATTTCTCTAAAAAGTCCATGGAAGTGGCTAATAATATCTCAACATTGGCAAAATACACCTTAACAGACTGAACAACATTAATTAAAATTATAAATAGAACAAAGAGCGTAACATTTTTATGTCTTTGCACTTGACCTCGTCAAGTGAAGCCGGTGAAAGCGCGTTAACTTATACAAAACATTGCTAAACGAACGTAAGACGTGCTTACATTGATGGCGATGGCGCGCCCAGCCTCACAAATTAAAGTTATACGTTTGCGTCAATGAACGTAACATTGAGTAATGAGGTTTGCGGATAGAAAACAAACAGTATTTATAAAAGGCCGTCGCGTTTACTCACCGATGAATTTAAAAAAGCTAGATGGATTCAATACAAACCTGATGTGACGAGAAAGGCGGTCGCGAATTGGGCGCTCCTGGCGGCCCTGGAGGCGGCGGATACCGCTGCTGAGGATAGGAGCCTGGAGGCCCGTACGCCCCCGGCGGCTGCTGCGGGCCCGGAGCGCCCGCGCCGTACGGAGGCCCGCCGAAGCCTCGCGGCGGCTGTCGATACAAAAATACATTCATTTATTACGACCAGTCCAGATTGTTTATCTACCTTCATCGCTTAATAACGCAGCCAAGCAGTAAAAAAAAGCTGAAATGCATTAGGAAATCCAGTATTTATAAACTAAAAACAAATCCGCAAAATATAAAAACAAATAAATCATAAATATATTGTGTTATGTAGTTATGTAATGTAGTTAAGCTCTTTTACTTTCGTGTTTTATGAAAATTGTATCTTTAAATTACGTTTTATGTAATGTTGAATTTCAGCGAGATAACGTGTCTAACAAATTGACGTCCGAAATAATTCGTTGCGCTAACAAAGTCGCCCGCTTCAGTTTTCATTTTGTTCTATGATGGTAATTAAATTATTCGTACGAACCCCGCAACGCGAGGGAAAAGAGTGACAGGGAACGGTGTTGGCTTTGTTCGCAATAAATGTTTTAGCTGGAAACCGCGAGTCTTCCAACTTCACCTACTATTCCGCGCGCGTTTACGGATGTAGGTAATTTTACTAGAAGATATGAGAATTGTGTCCGCAATTAGTTTCATTTTTACGAACATCGGGGGTGTTTTATGGCGGATTCAATGATTTATGGGGGCGGTGTTGGAGGGTGCGGTGAGCGGAGGGCGCGGAGAGGGTTGCGCAGGGCGCGAGTGCCGGGGGCGGCGGCGCGCTATTGGCCGCCTCGGCATCGATCGCGCGACGAGCTCGAGCCGGCCCGCCCGTGCCTGCCAGCCAGCCTCCACCTACGTTAATAAGTAATCATCCGGCCCGCGATACCTCTGCGAGTTTTCCGGAGCTGGAGCCGTTGAGACGGGCCATGGATCTCCAGTCTACTGGAACAAAGAACCACGACACGGCGACCTCCGTATTGATTTATGCAGTAATTGACCCTCGTTGGGTGCGCAGCGCACCTACGCCCTCCACGCATCCTCCTCATATGCCTATACGCACCTCTATACTCGATAACACGAATAATGCAACGACTACCCCTATAAGGCAATTAAGTTACGTACCTATCATTTCGAAATCATTGCTGTTCTACTGTGATTTGAGATACAGAACTTCTTTGTAGATAAAGTTATTTATAGCGGGGTAGATTTGTTTTAACGGGCAGGAAAATGCACAGAAAACAAAGGATAATTTGTATAATAACAAATCCGAATTAAAATCCAATGCGCTTTTAAAATGAAGACATAAAACAACATTCCCTTCTTCTACTTAATTCAGTTTAAAAATAAAAGACAAAAACAAAGATGGCTATAGAAAGTTATTGGTTTGTGTTATTACACAATAGATTTAAAGTACTGTTACACATGCTGATGATTACTATAGTTTGTGTTTTGTTGCTACAAAGTACTACGCCATACAAGTTCTACGCAATAAACAAATAAGCACCACGTAGTAACTTCTTCGAGCAGTTTTTTAAAGTTGAAAAAAAAAACAGATTATAGTTTGCTACTATTCAGTAAATGCTACCTACTAGCGTGTGTAACTACGACGGGCTCGTATTAAGCATGCTTTATAGTTGTACGCTGGCCAACATAGCACGCTGTGCTATCTTTGAGCGTGCTACCTGGGGTGGGGGTGGAAGGGGGAATAGTAGGCCTAAATAGCAAGTGTGAACGCGTTTGTTTAATAAGCATACTAGAATCGATCTGTTATTCCTTCTTTTCTTCTTTGTACTTTTTTTTTGGTTTTTTGGTTTTTAATGCATTGCATTGCAAGCGAAAGGATTTTATTCAGCTCCATGCGAATGTCTAATTAATTTTCCATAATATAGGCTTTAACTAGCAAATGGCATGTGTATTTGTAGTGTTTGCTTTGCTTTAGGCATGCTTTATCAAGTGTATGAATTCAGTATGCTTGTTCCAGGCTGTATACACCTCAAATGCATGCTCATCTTAAGCATACTTTTTACGTGCTAATATTGAGCATGTGTAACAGTACACACAGCAACACATCTAGCTATACACTTCATAAATCTGAAATATTGCATGAAAGAGAGTCGCACTAGAATCGAATGTTGTTGACATAATACACATATATACATCTCTTTCTTTTTCTCTCTGCTCCGCCTTTAATGGTTAGTTAGGTGTGATGTTGTGTGTACAATTATACAAAATGTGCAACATTGGCATTATTATCTCAAATTGCTTATAGATAATATTTACACTCTGCGCTTGATAACACTTAAGTAGATAAGACTTAATTTTTAGGAAGCATATGATCAACATTTTGACAAATTATTAAAGAACCTGTTTAAAAGTTCTATATTTAATGTTAATGTATCTTAACAAAACGATCTTTTTATATCTATTTTCCTTGAGCTTTAAAGCTTATTATTAGAGTTTAGTTGAGTAAATATGGTTGTGGTAGTACTAACTCGAGTATTTCTAGTTTTTTTAAAAGTCATTAAAAAACTAATCTATTACTTATCACACCTGCCATGGCAGATTGAAAAATCAAACGTGGGTTAGATTTTAATTAGTATTGTGTATGGCTGAAAAATATTATTGTTTTAAAGTAAAGTACGTATTAGGTATTATTAGGAATTTGAATTACACGCAAAACACGTACAGAACTACCAATTTTTTAGTAGAAATCGGCATCTTTTTTCTAGAAACACGATTGACAAAATATACCGTCAGTTGAGACTGGAAGTGTTATAGCACTAGCTAGTCGAACGCTACTAAGAAGCTGGAAGTACTACTGCAATTGCTTTTACCAGTACTACACGAATAGAGTTGCCATGTGTATAAATGAAAGTCCTGAAAGAAATCCTAGATGATCAATCGAAGAGTCCTGACATTTCTCGTAACAACAAAGACTCCTTTTCAATTTTTGCAATTTAATTTTAAGCAAAATTTCAGTGCTGCAAAATACACATTTATAATTTTCATGGATTTTTTTTTATTATTTGGTACATTCATCAATTTTTTAGATAAATGATACTTAAAAATGTGAATTTTGTTTTTTATTATAGAATACTTGTTTGAAACATCCTGACATTTCCGGCAGCAATCCTGACAGTCTTAAAATCCTGACATGTCAGGATAAATCCTGACGTATGGCCACCCTATACACGAATAAACCGGTAATTAGATATGCGTTGGTGTTTGACGTATATAAAATGAGATACAGATTAAAGTAAACATCAGTAATAATTTAAATAGGTATCTACCGTATACGATGTTAAGTTACATCAGAGTAAAAGTTACGCAAATCATTACGCGTTGTTACTAAACTGTTTCCATACATTACGCATGCAGGGTTACTGTAATCAGCAGTCAGAGGGTTAAAAAATTCAACCATTTGGATAGATGAAAGCTAGTAAATGACCTAAAGAAGCAGTCTTCGTTTAGACTTTATCCATTTAATTCTGGTAATCCATGCAAATTAATAAAGTCTGGTAATCTGGTAAACTGTACCATTTGTAAAATATTAATACTCGAACCTCCAAAATGCAAACGTTTGTCATATTTTTTTACAAAGTTTAATTCTTGTCTTGAGAGACAGTACGCGCCAAGTGCAATTGCATCAAACACTAGAGTGCAAGTGCAAGCCGTTAGGAATGTGACCGGATTCCAGTCCGGTAGAAGCGGCGCATTCACCCACTTTGCATCACTATTATGTCATTGCCAACCGACGGCCTAAACATTACACAATAACTAGCAATACTACGTCGTTGTTCCTGGCACATTCGATGCCAGGAACTCCATGTCAAGGTTATTTTTATATGAAAATTAGGCAGCCTTTTACTGAATATGCAAAAGAACCATGAATGAATGTCCTGATTTGAGAAGTTTGCTTGGATCATTACTAGAATCGGGTAACGAGTTTTTACTTAGATGATTATAAAAGGTTTATAATGCCCCCATTTTAAACGTTCACATAATTATAATATAACGCAGATAGATTGATGTACCTACATAATAGGTAGTTGATGATGTGTGTCTCTTGGTTTAATCTGTGAATTTGCTAGTAAAATGTGGTAATGTGAAATGCAGATGTTGGTGCAGCACTGAAGAAATATGTGATTCATGTTGATTAAAAGTAGGGTTGTCCTGAGAAGCCCTCTAAACTCTTACAAGTTAGTAGAAGTTGCGATGTAAATACGGAAACAGACAGATCATCCAACCGGCTGCACTTGTATCTACAGAACACAATAAAATGACAGATGAATAAATTCATAAGTCAAGGTGAAACAATTTATTACGTTGAATGTGAAAATGTAAACACCGTTTAACAACGGTAATGTTAATGACCTATGACTAATACAAGAGGCAAGTTATGTGTAACATCGGCATTCGTACAAACAACGGTAGCAGGCCGTGCGCCGGCGGATACGAGCAAACATTACATAACTTTGATTGTGTTTGTAAAAAGTTGGGGATTCCCTCCACTACAAACGCACCTTACGCCGGCACACCACTATGTAAATGTGTGAGTGTAACCTTGCCTTCCTTTACATAAAACGCCGTCGGGGTATCCCTTTGCGTATCTACAAAAAAAAGTCGAGCCCATATATTGTTGCGAGTAAAAGAGAATGAATGAGATTGACTGGTATTACTATTATTACTTAATTTCATCGGCTCCTGCGAGGAACGATAAAAGGTCTGCTGACCGGTTTACTTTTTATACGAGTTTGAGTTACAACAATGGGACGTAAACCGTATTCAACGAATCATCTGTTTCGATTTCCGTCGACACGTGCGTAAGTAACGGTGTACAAATGACATGCCAACAAAAGACGCAAGCTTTTTTTCTTGCGGTCATTATTTTTTCAACTAAAGAAACCCTTTGACGTCAAACTATTTGAGGATATAGCAGTACGTTTTTTTTTACACCCATGCAACGCACAGAACTCTGGTTGGTAGTCAGCATCAAATGTGGACGCGCGCGTTTGAATTGCAATCTGCGATGGCGTCACGGACTAGCGGTTGGTAAATACAAATGTCTGTGTATTTAATTATAAGACTCTATAAATAGAAAGAGCATTACGTCGTGTTATGCGGTCGGTTACGGCAAGTTATTTCGGTCTGCGCCGTCACGAGCGCCCGTGAATGTCAAGCTCGCGGTAACTAGGTGCAGCGGCGGTTGGGCAACAGGTGGCTTGCACTCTAATCTTACAACACAAGTTTACAATCAAATCTTATTTGTACTAACAAACGTTACTTCAAACCACGTGTGTTAAAATCACGCCCCGTTTAATAAAAATACGGCGAGAGACTGATTTCAAAAAAAAAAAACGCAAACTCGCACGCTTTTATACACTTACCAGCTAGCGTCTGCTCGCGACTTCGTCCGCGTAGAATTTGTTATTCGACCATCCCACTTTGCAACTTTTGATTTTCCGAGATGAAACGTAGCCAATGTGTTAATTCATGGTAATTAAGCTATCTCTATTCCAAATAACAAATGCGTCCTGCCGCTGCAGCGTGAACGATTAACAAACTAACACACACATACTTTCACGTTCATAAATAAATAAATAAATAAATAAATAATATTACAGTGGGATAGTCGATAATACTATTTCGGTAAGAAAACATTGAACATATTATGTTCAACACAATCTAACACCAGTTCTAATCTACTAATTACTTTCCAAATGCAACAATGCTGAACATACTCTACAAGAAGCCACAAGTGTAAACAAACGGATTACAAGTGTTACTGACCTAATAAAGCGACCCCTTTTCACCCAAGACGGTTCAATAAAGAACTCCCTATAGGTACATACTATCCGAGTACATAAAGAGTGGCGGTCGTGACCTTTCAATGTAGATATACTCTATGTATAGACGCGCGCCCCGTTATGTACCGACAACTCATGGATTAAAGAAATATTCACCCCTCGCTGGATACGGTATGCCACCAAACCGTCTTCATTCGATATTTATTAATTGTAACAGATCTATCTAAGTTACGTTTAATTTTGCTTACTTGCCCGAAATTTCCAAGATTCATAGATTATCTTAAAAAGCCAAAGTTCAAAAGGTTATCTTTGAGTAACGCATCTAGTCTTAATGCAGACTATTACTGGTTTAAAGTTGTTAAGTCTGACTTATTACTTATTACGAACGCAGAAAGATACCATTATTGAATAACCAGAGTTTAGGATTGAATTGCTTGTATACTGTCGATGCTAATAAGAGGCATACACATTAAATGTTTGATTTCACACTAGGCGGCTGCCATTCTAACAGCGGCGACACTTCTAGCTTTGATGTAGAAGGAAATGTTCTCAGAGCAAATATGCCGCCATGCAGAAAGATTCTGCTATATGTAGTCGCAGTTCCTTTTAAGCAATCATTTTAACCGCGTGTAAGCTACCTGTCGCCAAGAAAACAGCATAATTACAGTCTTTACCTTTGAATTCTTAACATGGTTTTTATAATATCTTTAAAAGAGCATTCTTCCACGGACTAGTTCGGTGATGTATCTATGGATGTAAGCTTACATCTAATTTTGATGTTTTAAACGTAGTACGTCACAACGACGTAAAATTTAATTTAAACTCACATTCTAAATAATATTTTAGAAACGATTGGGTTGTACAGGCAAAATAAATGTAAAAATATGTCCCAATGCACCTTATTCCAGCGTAATAAGAACTTCGGGACATGTCATATTTATGAGAGGATTCTTTCAAAGCATACTTTTGCACTTGACTGTAATTTTTGTAACGCTCGAATTTGAACCTTAAATCGGTTGCCATGAATAAACTCTGTAACGGCATCCTAGAGGATCATACGACGGATAATCTCCTATAGGACTGACAGTTGATATTTAATTGAATTTTAATGTAAATCACGTGTGTTGCACGACTCACCTTGGCAGTAACATTACGTTTCATTACGTATAATCGAATGAGCAGGTAAACACCTACAATGACCTACATAACAAACATTGTTATTTCTCTTCCTGTTTTGCAATATGTGTCATCATGACGAAACGACTCATTCTTATCACTTAATTAATGCAGTAGCGGTGCCAAGTGATAATGTGCTTGACCTACACAGGCCTCCCTCGTTTTGTTATTAATCCGTCGTTTTGATTTCAACTGGCGGCGAAGGGAGTCGGCAATTATGTGACGTCACTTGGGTTTAACGACCCCATTACAACATTCAACATATTGTATGAATGAATGCAAGCGGTGTGACGTGCCCAGTGACGTCTTTCTTCGGCAATACGAATACGATGATGCAAGGTGCTTGATGTTGCATACTTCAAGATTTATAGCGGCAGTGATGTCATCAATACAGAAGTACACATCTTACACAATACTTTATGGCAATTAATTTCTCGAAAAAGAGCCAATACTTATCATAGTAGAACCATATCATAAGCAATATAGACAAATCTATTCAGCTTTACAGGTGTTGCGACATGACTTTATTGATAGCTCAACTGACGTCAACCTTAATCAGTATCAAAGTGAAAATTTAATACTCAAAAGTAGTTAGACGGTCAGTGACCCAGTGCGGTTGCGGTAGACGATCGAGGCCGTCCCTATTATCCAAGCACAACACAATGACACGATTATCGAGCGGCACGCGGCCCGAGACGGTTCGCATTGATTTTGCGAAATCCACATCACAGACTCCGAACGAACGGAGTCCGTCGGCCCATTCATCTCGTTTTCATGTACACACCGCCTCTATTGCGATACGAAAGTGAGAGCGCAATTTACTCGGGCTGCAATACGCACAGCACCGCCACGTATTGCCCTAAATACGGAGAGAATAGAAAATCGATCACTTCTCTAGCAGTCATCTGCGATTTGTTGATGTGATAGTAACAGCATTTCGCTTGAAAATTATTTGTAGCATCAGATTGGTTGCCGTCAAACTTTCTTTGGCCAAGTGGGAAAAAGACAACACAACTGCAACGTCGAGGAAATTTAAATTTCAAACAGTCGGTTTAACGTTTTCTGATTCTGCAATTCGTTATAGCCGACTAGACGCCATCATCTACTAGGACTCTAGGCAGCTATAACGCAGGACGAAAAAACACACAAACACAAACCACCCATCACGTACCACTACTCTAATAAATCCTCCTTTCCTTACTTTAACCTGGGTCCGATGTAAACTTCCGAGTCTAAAGCGTACGCTCGAAACACAAGAAAAGTGTAGGTAACGAGCGATACATATCCACAATACACAGCTAAATCTAAATATAGCAGGCGCCGATATCAGAGGCACGCCCTTGAACCAGTCGCACGGAAACATTTTATTATTATTACCGAGCTGTCGGCGAACACGAGTATGTAAGGTCGACGACCCCGCAACCACGTGTCTCCTTATCGACAACTATCTAACACGATTGTGAGTAAACGACATGCCGAGATAAATTACTAATTCCACAATGCTTGCCCATTCATAAATAATCAGCGTAGCGTCACAGCGATTTCGTTGACAATAGTCGAGTCGCCTTTAATTCTAAACCACTTCGGAATTCCGAGTGTGACAGCATGTATCGTCATATCAAACAATAGCTACAATTATTTCAAAGTACCGGAAAATGGCAAGTAATGTGGTAATTTAAGATACATTAGAGACAGTCTTTACGAAGATGCACGTCACCACTTTAGTTGACGTCCCAATCCCAAGATTTAATCTATGTGCGTTAAGTGATGTCGTGGGACCGGGCGTCCCTGTACATTCAGACCATTTATCGTAAACATAGCAGGAGTTCAATATTAGAAAGGTGCACTAGCAAAAAAATATAATTGGAATACCCAAAATCGATAACCAAATGCAACAAAAACGGTTGTACGTTATTTTACAGACTGAAGTTGTTTAGAATTTCATTTCATATAATTTTTTTCTCGTATTATCATTTCATAGAATAATCAATATGTAGAATAATTACTTTGAAGACTTTTAAATCATCGTTTTTTATTTTAAATAAAATTCAATGTTTCTTTTTTCATATCATAGAATAGCAAATTAAATATTCTTTGTTCTCATATTATTTATTTAAAATATAACTTAATAACAATAAAATCAACTTATAGAGTAGGGTGCAGTTTGTGAAGGTGTGTGAAATGAAACGTTTGAAAAAAAGCATACGATTTTAATTTGCAGTCAAATGGTATCGCATAGCTTATTCAAGGGATATAAAAAAAATAACCTCGAAGGCTAAGGCGGGAGCTTGCTTCGCTTCGCTCCCGCCATAGCCTTCTAACCTAACCTATTCAAGTCGGTTCTGCCCAGAGAGGTCTTGCTCGCTCGCTTCGCTCGCTCGCTCACTCATATTTATATCATAATATAGTATTTATCTTATAACCCAACCTTCTAAAAAATGCACTGACCAAACAATATTCGTTGAAAAATAATTATATTGTTTGATAAGTATGTGTAATGAAAAAATAAAATTACAAAATTCATTGAATTGATTTTCTGTCGAATTTGTTTCTTTCAAGTAAATAGTTAAAAAAAAAAATATACGAAGCAAAAATACAAGGACCAAATAGTATATGAAACATTTTCTGTGAAACAAAATTCTGTAATTTTTCAGTCTGTAAAACAAGGGGACACCAACAAAAACATCTCAAAGTAATACAACAATTCAAAAACAATTTAACCGATAGCGGCCACTTTGACTGGCAGAAGATTATCCATTATCGTGGGAAGTGGGACAGTGTTACGTAACCGGTATTTGTTCACCGGCCAACCTACACGAGTACATCCTTTACAAATGCGTACGACCTTGAATGTGAACTGGAAAGTGTAAACAGACACGTGCTCGATGCATTGTTTTATGGCCGCATGTTAAAGCGCTCGATGCCAACTTGTAGGTTGTAAACTTGAAGGAGCTTTAACAAATATCATTGCAAATTTACCAAAGTAAAAAGTGTTTATTAACTCCACCACAAAGTTTATACTTACAATAAAAAAAAGAAAAATTACTTGAGAATTGGTGCAGAACTTGTGTGGTGGAGACTGGTGGAAAAACTAGGGGGAACCTGCATGTCAGGGCACCAGGTACTCAATCCTGAGATGTCGTCTATAGCGACACAACCAAGCACTCGAACGCAGCAATTTTCCGTGACGTGATACAAGTTTAAAGCTTAGATCAAGTTACGCAAACTTGTTCAGTTCAATAGAAGTATCTAAAAACCAAACGGCCAGTTATTATCTAACAAGGTAACATGTGCATCAGATAGCGAAGGATAAAAGTATTGAATTCAGCTGAACGCTGCAGTAAAACGGCAATACTAAACAGCCAAGTTAAGCTGGACGGACACGTGTCAGATGTCAAGGTCTCTTCCATTCACGCTGACTTCGTCAAACACACGCGTCCCGGCGGTGTTGCCTCTACATAATGTATGTGCATGGAGCGCAGGCTGCAGAATGATGGGGAATTCTCGCGTTTCTGTTGGCTTTATCCCGTTTCGGAACTGAGGCGAACGCACAAATCTCCGCTTGGAAGCGAGTAATATTTGCCTACACATCAAACTTTCACTATCACTGTGCGCTTTCGTTTTTATATCTCACAAACAGCGACGGCCCGCTTTGTTATTCTTCCACGGTGTTTTTTTTCTTGTTTGCTCCCTCGTCTCTAGCCGCCACTGCGAGTTTTAACAATAGACTTTATATTAAAAAGATAAATAGTTTTACGATGTAACCTAAAAGTGCATTTAAGGGCTCTGTACTATAAAGCTCCTTATTAACTTCTGACAAATAAATGGTTGTTTTTTTCTTTTATAAGACAAGTCTAAACTCGGTGGATCTACCTAACATAAGGCCCGGATAGACAGCGGGCGCGACAGGGACGCAGCGCGATATTTCCATACAAACCGCTAGCGTGGTGAAAAAGGCTGCGCCTGCACCCCGTCGGCATGGCGCCCCGGTTCTGTCGCGTCCGCCAGCGCAGCCCACGCCACGACCGGTCAGTGTGACGTCAGACAGCGCAACACGTGATGCGTACGCAGCAAAAGAATCGTATTTTATAACATTATTAATATTTAAAGCATTGGATGCGGAAAGATTAATAAATTTTTCATCACACTTCCTCGTAAATAGTGTCCTAACATGCTAGAAAAATCGACCGTAAATCCAAAATAATACCCGCGTGCCTTTTTTTACCATTACGCATCTAACGTGCGTAATAGCTTTTTTTTTTATATTATACGTGGACTCAAACTATCACAAATCACAATACGTCAGGACCCCAATTCTTGTGCCATTCGATATGAAGTTTCATTCGAGATTAAATGTCAGTTGAATACTATTTCCTAAAAATCTCGCATAATAAACTATTGATCTCATATTATGTCACTAGAATCGGACTCCGAACACGTTTGACATTATCTGTGGTAAGTCACAGACAATGATGTAGTCTGCCGCTAATAAGTTAAGAATATGATCTTTTGTCTGATTTTATTTAATTTCCTCGTAATTGTGATGAAAAACATTGTAAAGACTGTACACGATAAAATCTGGCCATGCATGATCTGGTGTATTTTTTTAATGAATGCTAATTTTCAAGAAGCACTTTTTTGTAATAGTCAGTGGTTATGAAACTACATAATAAAAATACAATCATAATAAAATGTTAGAGCGTCTGTGTCTTAGACCCTTATATTAATCCACAGTACCTTTATATTTTGTACACGATCTTCTGACAGTCTTTACCAAATTCTCCGTTTTAAAACATTTTATTATTTTTAATTATACAAGCCAAATTATACCTTATTAAATTATCTTACCACAATAGTTAAAACTTTCCTAATTATATTCAGATTAAGATAGTTCTGAGGTTTTTTAACTTTGGCGATTTTGACTTTTTGACAAATAAATGCCTCCCATACAAAAACAACTTTCAGTGCTTGGAGTAAAAAGTCTTCCTGACTACTACAAATAGAAATGAGTTTCAAAAAGTATTTTTTTCGTAAGACGACATTCTATAGTAGGTAAAACTGCTTGTAACAATATAAATACAGTTGTGGCGTAGAAGCAGGAAACGAGTGAAGATTGTCAAAAAACGCTGTACAGGAGATGAAAGGTATGATAGAATATATTTGGCGAAAACTCACACATACCTATACATTATGATACGATTTTATTTCATTATATAGTATTATAATTATACAACACATTAAAAAAAAACTGCTTGAAAATATGCATTCATCGCAAAGATACACCAGATCATGCGTGGCCAGATTTTATCGTGTACAGTCTTTATGTTACACGGGTGGTAAAGAAAATACAAAGCTAGAGTCATTAAAGCCCTCAGCCTTCGGCTTCGGGCTTCTAACAGACTCTCGTTTGTAATTCTTTCTCTACCACCCTTAATACACAATGTACTATAGTTAAAGACCAGAAACCACTGCGAGCGAGCGGGATGCGCGATGCTGGCGTGTTGATGGCGCAAGGTAAGAGCGATGCGCGCGTGCTTTGTGCGACCGGGCGGCCCGTCCGCATCAGGCACTCATCACGTCCCGCTGGCATTCTGTTCGAGCCTTTGGCCAAGGTGTGGCTGCGCAATCATGTGAAGTTGAACAAAAAGCAAACTTTAAAAACTAGACTGCTTATTTTTATACTATCGTCTATATAATGTACCTATTTCTTCACATTTTTTTACAATTAAGTACCTACTTTTTCACGCCTAGACGAATCTACCGACACCACTCTAGTCGAAATCAGGCTATCTATCTGTTCAGCCGCTTTGAGAGAACAATGAGCCATACAATACGATCAGGTCAAAATCAGTAAGTACCCATTTTCTTCGGCAGTCGGGTAAAAAGGAACCCTTAGTAGTACTATTCCTGGGGCATTATGTATGGGGTGCCTTAACGTATGCATTAATGATATTGAAGACATGTGGGTATGACAACTTAACTATTCAGTTTTTGCCATTTTGCTACGAAACCTTACAAAATTGTATGGGTTCGTAAAGCAAAATGGTACGGTCGGCCTTATAAGTAGCTGTACACTTAAGTGCATTTTCACGTTACAACTGCTGTACTAATGTGTCCAAGGCGTTAAAGTGGTAAGGTACTAAAGTGTGCACGTGCAGCTACTTGTACACCATTCCATCCTTAACCCCGAAAGTTTTACAAGCCGAAATATAATGAACACTGATAATTAGATACTTTATTATCTGTATATGCCCACGAAAAATAAAACAAAATAATGGTAGCTCTAACTAAAGCTTGAAACACACACCGAGCTCGAATTCTCAAGTTTGTAAACTGACGGAGCCTGAATTAACCTTGGCTGGACATTCCCGGTCAGTCCAAGTCCAGTAGTCAATAAAATGGA
Organism: Acleris laterana; assembly: GCA_963966035.1. Classification (NCBI taxonomy): domain Eukaryota; kingdom Metazoa; phylum Arthropoda; class Insecta; order Lepidoptera; family Tortricidae; genus Acleris; species Acleris laterana. Next base: position 9,804,323 of record OZ014459.1, on the reverse strand, counting down.
ACGACGCCAAAACTTACAACTTCTGTCACCCTTTCCAAATTGATTTCAATTCGCCCACACACGAGCCGCGTGGTTCACACCACGGCGCAAAGATTCTGAACACAAGATCAAAACGCAGGAGGCAGTCAGGCCTTCTCCACACTTGACGGAAATCATCGTCCTCCTCCGCGACAGAATTTTCGTCAAGTGTGGCGAAGGCGAAGGCTAATTACGGCGAGCAATAATTCGCGGGTCATCCGCGTTAAACCTTGCTTTAAGCGCACAACGCGTACTAACTATGCTTAAACAAGGTTTATAACAAACCAGTCAAACAGACTATCCAGCGCTGGCCCGGCTCGTGTTGTTCAGACGAGTCCAGTCATTGTGGCAAGTTTACACTAGCAGTAGCTAGATAAAGCACCGTATAAAGTTTCCGTGACAACTTTTTGTGACGCGCCAGCGCTGGCACGGATAAGAGCACGCGTCAATGTTTTGACGCCAGTGAACTCCGCCCGTGTCCCCCGAATCCCGCGCAAATTTTTGGATTGGTGTAAACACATCCTCCGTCAAGTGAACTAGGGTGTCTGTAGCGAGAGACTGCTCTAAATACCGTGTAATCGACCATCCTGCGGCATGCTGCCATGCCCGTTACTGGCGGCAAGATTTCGGCGCCTCAAAATTGTCATCGTGTAAACTTGCCACTAATGGCATGGCATTCAGCGCTGACTTCGTATAAACCAGGCTTTACGATCAATTTTGGAAGGATATCACACGGAAGCTATACCACTCAAGCTATTGGTGGAACAAAGACCGAATTTAAGGAAAGGCTAAAATAAATTTTCATTTAACATAAATGCATACCTACAAATCTGTGTACGCGGCGGTCCGATGCGTTGCGATGCATATGCACTGTGCATCATGTATGCGTAATCCAGTGAAGCCTGCGCTTTAGTTAAATTTTACATAGCTTTCGAAACATGCCTGGCATACCTACGAGTCACACGTTTGTATTTGACGTGGGCCAGACCCGGCGCATTCCCGGTTTACGCGCGAAGCTACAAGTACATCGACATGCATCGCTGGGTGTTAATTTGTATGGACTGGGTTGCATAAGATTTATGCTATAAAAAAGGAGCACGGAATAGGTACTTTCGTCGCACCTACTTAAACGCTGTTTTGTTGCGCTCCTTTTGTACTTGTAGGTACTTACTATTATTTTGTAGTGTGGAGATAATAATCTGTTCAGGCTCTACGTGTGAACAACAAGACATAAATACAAAGTGAAAAAACTCTCCACAAAATCAAATAGAGGGTCATGTTTTTTGTGGACATACCAGCATAATAAGGATAAGTGATTATGATGAGTCTAAAACAACAGTTAACAGTTAGTGTTTTTGGTTTTATAACCAGCCCAAGTTGGGTTAGGTTAGTAAACCAAGGAGCCCTCCTGGAGTCGTTAGCGTCGAGGTGCCACAGCCGAATGAGCTTGATCGTGATCGCGTGGTACCTCCCCGAAGGACGCAGATGGTTTACCGCTGGGTTTTTGGTGGGTATTCCGGCCGTTCTCGGTTGGTGAGTCCCACATAACCATCCCAGGCCCCCCTGGACCTGGGTGGTATGCGTAAAAGCATTTCCACAGCGCACAAAAAAAAAAAGGTTAGAGCGTAATGGGCGAAGATTGGTGGAGAAAACAGACAGTAGACGAGCGAAGGAATAGTGGGTGGTGGACGGAAGGAAGACGGGTCGTATGATGAGTGAAGCATGGGTGGAGGACGAACGAAGGAAGGGTGAAGGACGAACGGAGGATGGGCGGAAAATGGACAGAAGACGAGCGGAGGAATGGTGGATAATGGGTGGTGGTGGACGGAAGGAAGACGGTCGTAGGATGAGTGAAGCATGGGTGCAGGACGAACGGAGAATGGGCGGAAAATGGACAGAAGACGAGCGGAGGAATAGTGGATAATGGGTAGTGGACGGAAGGAAGACGGCCGTAGGATGAGTGAAGCATGGGTGGAGGACGAACGGAGGATGGGCGGAAAATGGACAGAAGACGAGCGGAGGAATGGTGGATAATGGGTGGTGGACGGAAGGAAGACGATCGTAGGATGAGTGAGGCATGGGTGGAGGACGAACGGAGAATGGGCGGAAAATGGACAGAAGACGAGCGGAGGAATGGTGGATAATGGGTGGTGGACGGAAGGAAGACGGTCGTAGGATGAGTGAGGCATGGGTGGAGGACGAATGGAGGATGGGCGGAAAATGGACAGAAGACGAGCGGAGGAATGGTGGATAATGGGTGGTGGACGGAAGGAAGACGGTCGTAGGATGAGTGAGGCATGGGTGGAGGACGAATGGAGGATGGGCGGAAAATGGACAGAAGACGAGCGGAGGAATGGTGGAAAATGCTGCCCTCCTAAGCCAATAAACAGTATCTTAAATTTTAACACACAAAGCTGATTCAATTCTATGCCATAAATAATAAGGTTGATATTACTAGAGGAGGTTTATCTTAGTTACTACGTTTTTCTTAGGACGGCAGAATGGGCTGTGGACGAACGGAAGACGGTCGTAGGATGGGTGAAGTGGCCCGACCAAAGGTTTTATGATTAGGATTTTTAGGTTTAGGAAAATTGTCTTGACAGTAATGGATTTTATTAGGGTGAATTGCAAAAATATTGTACATAGTTAAGGACTTAATTGAGAAACCGTTAACGTTTTTATGAACGAAAGTTATCCATATGATTATATAACTAACTAGCGACCCGCCCTCGCTTCGCTTCGGTTTATATGAGTTTTCTGTAACACCAGTACATAAAATAAAAAAATATTATACATATAAACCTTCCTCTTGAATCACTCTATCTTTTAAAAAAAACCGCATCAAAATCCGTTGCGTAGTTTTAAAGATCTAAGCATACATAGGGACAGACATCGGGAAGCGACTTTGTTTTATACTATGTAGTGATCTTTGTTACACAAAGGAAAAAGTTAAGGATTGTTAAGGATTTTGTAATTGAGCCCATAACTATGTACAATACTTTTGCAATTCACCCATTAGTCTGGAGACAAATAAAATTCAATATGATAAAAAGCAACAGAATAGCCATAGACGTTACCATATCACCCATTTAGTAGATCAATAGTCTTCTACAATCTGGGTCAATTGAAATTAGCAAATAGTTTTGTTTTCAACCATAATTCTAAAGGAACTAATTTATCATTAATACCAGGGTTCGGAGTTTTCATAGCACGGTAAGACTAGAGCTGTGGAGTTCGCATTAACATTTAAATTCAATTCTACTCATACTCATTTCTATATTTAATTCCAAAATGCTTTTATTCATGAAAGTTATCATCCCTATCTATACGAATATTATAAAGCTGAAGACTGTTTGTTTGTTTGTTTGCTTGAATGTTCAAGCAATCTCAGGAACTACTGGGCCGATTTGAAAAATTCGTTCAGTGCTAGATAGCCCATTTATCGAGGAAAGCTATAGGCTATATATCATACTCACATAAACCGAAGCGAAGCGAGGGCGGCTTGCTAGTTAATGATAAAATTTAATTTTACAATATAATAATCAAATGAATGCGAGTATGACTAAGAGATGAATTTCTATGGTTATGTCGACTCCACAGATCTCTTTCGTCTTACCGTGCTATGAAAACTTCCAACCCTGATTATTACATACTGTTAAAGATCAAGTAAGTGCAATGTTTATTACATTATTGATACTTTTTTTTGCACTTTGTCTATACTTTCATAATAAGTTTAACATTATTAACTATTAATATGTTATTTCAAACAAAAACATGCTTGATGAATATTTGAGGTTATGTGTAAAACAGTACAAAATTGTTTCCATCTTTGCCAATTTGAATTGACACAGACTGTACATGACCAAGAAAACTAAACAATAGTTAAAAGTTTTGAGTACCAGGGAAATTAAAATACATACATAAGTTTTTTCTTTCGATTAAGGAAACGGACACTTCATACTTTTTTTTTCCAAACTAAAAAAAGCTTTTATCTTTTTGATAATTCCCACCATCCAGAAAACCAAACAGAAAAATGTAAAACTACTAACCCACCCTCTCTTTGCTTCGGTTTATGTGAGATTTCTATAACACCCGTACATAAAACAGAATTTACTATTAATAATTCAGTGAAAAACTATATGACTGATGGGTTAATTGCAAACATATTGTAAATAGTTAAGGGCTCAATTAAAAAATCCTTAACTTTTTGCTTTGTGTAACGAAGATTAGTCATATAATCTATGGATAAGTTTCATTACACAAAGGAAAAACAATGGAAGAAAGTTAACGGTGTCTCAATTAAGTCCTTATATTTTTGCAATTCACCCTGATTGTGAAAAATGCATGAAAAGCTGTTCAGTATTTGAGATTATCATGAACATACAGAAAAACAGAGGCAGCAGGGGACATTGTTTTGTTTAGTGATGCAAGTGCAAAAGCAATAGTGGGGAATACAAATAATTACTAGTTATAAAAATGTTTTGTAGTATTAAAATGACAACTCCACACCTAAAGTCTGTTTCTATTCAGACTGCCAATTATAATAACAAGTATGCCTGGCAGTAATTGTCTTTAGATAGAGGATGAAATATTGATGAGAATACTTTTACCTCTAATTAGTTTATTAAAAAGGTTGAACACATATTCCTCATCATCATCGTATTATTATGCTGGGTGTGACAGAGACCAAAAACCTCTCTTATCAATCAAACCTATCAACCATCACTTTATTTTCATGTCAAATATATTTCGAAAAAGTAAAACACATATGACAGGCTTTAGTCAGTGTCATGGCATGGTAGTTTAACCGAAAGTTCTTTTCATCAAAAAATACAAGATTAAATAGAGATTATTGCCTCGAAATAAACATGAAGACAATGATTAAGTGTATAAATAGATAATATTATGACTATGCTCAACCTTCAAAAGTACGCGAATATGGAGTAATAATTGTAAATTGTTTTTTTTACATGACTGATGACTTTATTTACATCTAAGGTTTTTGATTAAAAAAAATCCTGATCAGATTAATTCAAGGATCCATAATATTATTTTCAATTTGTAAGTTACCTACCACATATGCAGGGTTATATGATGCTGAGATCATCAATATTGCTATGTAAAGATCTATTATTTACTAAATAACAACCCAACTTTAGGTGACTGACAACATAAGTAACTGCTAGCTTGACAAGTTGCAATAAACAATCAAGCATGCTTCAGCATCTGTATGAAGATACTTGCACAAAATTATATTATAGATTAGAATAAAGTATGCTTTATGAGCAAGATGGTTCATGCAGGCTTGGCAAGATTGGAATTATGTGCGTACCTTGATAAAAGTTACTACCAGGCTTTAAAAACATAAAAAAATAAAAAGAGAATTCTGGTATAAAGCCTTTTTTTATATATATGGTTTACATATTTTTGTTTTGTGGCTTTATCATGTGTTGCCATTTGGATCTCACCATGTGTTTTTGTGTGTTTTCATTTGGTTCAAGGAAGGCGTAAGTATGAACTGAATGTAACTGGGCAAGCTATGAACCCAACCTCTACATTTTATGGGTATCTCTTTTATTTTAATTTATTTTTAGTAGAGAAATACTTGATGTTGAAGCTGTAGAATTATTAGTGGCGGAAGTAAATAGAATTGTTACTAAGTAGGTAATTTACCTTTAGTTTAATTTGATCTCATTTGAAACATAATGCAGTCATTGACTTAACTATACTTTATTACAAATCACATTTTTAATCAACAATAAAAGAAGTAAATTATACCTAAAACTGTTTGTTTATATTATGTTTATTACCTGATATAATAACATCAGCAACAATCTACAAAGCACTTTAAACTTTTATCTAATGGAACCCCAATTTTACAAGACATTATGAATACCTATGAACCTAAAATTGCCCAACTTGCCTAATAGGAAGTCGAAACACGCTACTAAAATCATCTAGGTGTCACAAATACATTACTGGGCACTATAAGACTAAACAATGGTACCATACTAGGCAGCGCGACTTGCGGTGACCAGTTTAAAAAATAAAAACTAGTGTAAAAAAATACACCACATTGACCCCTCTTTACACATTCAGCACCAACAACCTGCTAGTCTGCTACGTTTTGTATGTAATTCAGGGTAATTTTATGTTAAAAACTTGTGTACTCACTAGCGTAACTGTAACCGTAGCTGTTTGAGTAACGAGTTTCTAGTGGAGAACAGGCTCACTAGCCGTGTACACATCACAATTTTACATGCAACAGTAACAGTTAGGGCTCGCTATTAAGTACTTGGCTAAATGTGTGAAACTGTGCATCAGCACGAATCTGTCAATAGAAGAAATTGATATTTTTTTCACCTTGTGCATCAAGGTAAGGCTAAACTCAGATTAACCTTTGAGAGTAAGCTATTATTAGAGATACATCACTGTGACAAAATATATTGCACCGAAGCATCAGTCAAGCAATCATGCATACGTAATTTGAATTTAATTTAATTTCAAGAAAGCGCTAGCTAGCCCTCTATTTAGTATGCTGCCCCCTGGAGAAAGAGTAGCTTAAGACACACTGACATTAACCAATAATGTAATGAACACTTACTGTTGAATTCCTGTAGGGGTTTGATTGAGGGTTGTAGGGCATAGGTCTCGGAGGAGGCCAAGGGGGTGCGGGCCCATAACCCGCCGGTGGTTGCTCGTAACTGTTCGGGTACCGGTGCGGCGGCGCACCGCTCGCTTGTAGTAGCGAGTTCAACGTCGGTGTGGGCCCTGGCGCTTGCGACGTTGGTTGCCCCGGGAAAAAGCGCTGCTGGGGGGGCGGGCCTCGTGGCTTCCCGCCAAATCCTGGCCTCTGTGAGTAATAAGGATCCGCACCATCCGGATACCTGTACTGGCCATACAGGTCGCCCGGCGGCCGGTCCCCGACCCGATCATGTCCGGGCGCCTCACCGCCGTCTCGCGGCGGGCCCTGCTCGCCTGACATCGGCGATTTACTCTTTGTGTTCACGACGCCATCGGGCGGAACGCGCCCGACGGACTTGTCGGTGCCGTTCTGTAATAGAGCGTTCCGAGATTCACTGAGCTGCTCTGATGGATTTTGATCCACGTTTGTATCACTACGCTGGGACTCCGCCTGCGTCGCAGCCATGTCGGCTGGTGGCGGACGGCCGCCTGCTTACACTCGGCCCTGGCGATCGACCGGCTCGCTTACGTTACGTCGAAATCGGGCGTCGGATTGCAAAACCGCGACGCGGACACTTCCATCACTAATAAGCCGATTAACTTCGCACAAAGTAACGCGAAACGGACGAAAAATCGTTCACCGACGCACACACATCGATCACATATCTACTCCATTGGCGTAAACGAGGTTAGGGAAAAGGTTACATAGCTAGCAGGCGCTTTTGTCACGTTAGAACAGAACATTTCATAGCACTTTCACGTTTGTAACACTTTGGGTACAATCACTTATAACAAAACTCATTCCCAAACCTATAAATGATTGAAATACTTAAAAACAGAACAATAGAATCACGAAACTTCCAAATTATTGGCGTCCGCCATTAAACGGACTTGAAATTCTACAGCGCTTGACGACGCTTCCACCTATATTCACGACGGTTACAGAAAATAAATTAGGTGTAGAAACAGCTTTAAAATTGAGAAACTAGGGTGCATTACTTGAGTTATTCGTCTGAAATTATATTTTTTAACCGATAAAGAGGTTATTATGACACCAATAGTGGAATTATATCAAAAATTGATCGTGCATGTTTACATTTTCGTACTCTTGCGACCACGTAGTTACCACAGTATTGCCAACCTCACAGCTTTTGGCTTGTGACAAGTTCCGCTGGCGCCAATTTGTTTGCTGCTATCTTCAGTGTGAATCTTACGATTAGAAATTATGATATTTGGGTAAGATGTGAGAAATAAAACATTAATTGAATACATACCAAAACTAAATTCTTAAAAAAAGATCCTACGAATAAATAACATCACATTATTAATTTTTTTTTAAGTGAGACACGAGACGACCATGCGAGACACCGGAACTTAAGTGATAAGTGATAAGCAATAACGTTGAATGTTTTATGTTTTGAGTATTTTTTGTTATTGTCAACTAATGACTTGCAACAATCTTTAGTAAAAATAATAATAATGAAAAATGATTTCTATTTAGGCTGTAAGAATACGAATTCTTTGCCATCAGCATACAATACAATTTTGATTAAAGTGTCTATGGCAACAGTTGGTTTTATATTACAGAAACGGAATCGATTTTACTCGATTACTTTTAGTTCCGTGATGGTTTCGTGGACCTATTGAAAGTATTGCTTGGCAAAAAAAAGTTTATCTATCATAGTGACCGGTGGAAAGACTAAACATTGAATCATGATGCCAATCTCATTTGAACATAGCACTTATTTAAAAATAAAATAAAACGTGATTTTAAATAAATAAAAAATGATTGAGAAAATAGTTTGTTCAAAAGTTTCCAATATTACTGTGTTGGAATCGCGTGCTTTGATCCTTAACATTTTTCCTTTTATTTACTACTAGCTGTTGCCGGCGACTCCGTCCGCGCAGAAAAATCAACATAGGAGCATAGGATATGTTACTCAGCGATAATATCGACGCTTGAAAGGCGAAATGGGATAAGCGACCAAATAGTAACTTTACAGGAGAGCCCAAAAACGGAACAGATTTTTGAAAAAAAATCACTATTATTTATTTTGTAAGACGATTTTCAAAATTCAACTTTGTACATGATCATGATGGTGTTTTCTATATACTGTGCTCAATAAATTACCCACAAAGGTATTATTTTAGGATTTAGTGTAGCTTACGCAAATTGATCTCAAAAACTGCAGGAGGTAAAATCATCCAACCAAAAATTGTGGTGAAAAATGAATCAAGTAAAAATGTCTAACCGGAAAAAGATTTGAAAGATAATTAGGAAAAACTATCTAACCGAAAATAATTTCAAATTTAAGAACAATGTTAGATTATATAAAAGTCATTTTTAGCCAGAAATTAAATCAAGACAAATAATCTAACTGCTATGAGCGACAATTTTAAACTTCAAAATATTTAATCTAAGCTAAAATTTAACCCTCATAATTAATTCTTTACTAATACATCACCACCAAAATTCAAGATATTGATGAAAAAAGTAAATAAAACAACTGTTACGAATGTTAATGGGTCTTTAATAAAAAATAAAATGAATAAATCCAAATGACTAAACAAATATAGGTACTTCACCTATTTGAAATAAAAATAAACAAATAAAGTTACTAAACAATTATCAGAGATAAAAAAAAAGTTACAGTCAAACTATTTGTCGACAAATTTTTTTATACTAAAAACTCTAATACTTAGAGTAACTTTAGAATAAGCGACAGTAAGTAGTTTAAAAATTATTGCAGGTAAAAAAGGATAAGCGACATTACTCTCGAAACTCATATCAAGTAAAAGGCTATAACCTACAATAGTGCGGATAAAGACGTTTAGGTTATTTGATCTAAGCCATTTTTTGTATTTCTGTAGATATAGGTAAAATGATATAAAGGAAATTAAAATACGTTTTACGATGAAGTAATAAAATATAACCGACACATAAAAAGAAAGTTGTAAAAAAGACAAACAGTCTAAGTAACATTTTGTAAAAAAACATTTTATCTAATCTCCAATATTCAAAAAACTGTAAAAAAGAAGTCGCTTAGTAACAAAAATAGATCGGTGTTTCTAAAAATCACCGATGGAATAAGCGACACAAAAGTCGTCATACGGGCGCGAGACCCGGCTCATGCGACGCAGAAAAATCTGCTGATTTTAACGATGTATATAACTCAATATCACAAAAAATGTCGCTTATCCCATTTCGCCTTTCAAGCGTCGATATTATAGCATTCTAAGAAGGAGTGAAGGAATATTTGAAATCGGTCCAGTACTTTTTGAGTTTATTCGTTACCAACATACAAAAATACAAATATTTCCTCTTTATAATATTATTTAGTGTAGATTGCAGTTGCATTGTATGGAGATTTATATGAGCTGTCACATGGATCATCCTACATTGACGCAATTATTATCTAAACCCAATTCTTGAAGGTAGTATCCAACCTTCTTTATCATAATAAGGAGGGCTATAACTTTCTTGGGGATGGGTTGGCAGTTAGACCTTGCATTTTATTCGTTTTTGGCCCCATTTTTGACCAACTTTAAGTTATTCTGTGGTTAGGTTCCAGTAAATGTTCGGTTTCCGGGATGAAAACTACCCCATACCTGTCTCCGTCTAAATATACCGTTCACTCCCAAAATACCACAATTTTAAAATGCCTGATTCTCGAGCTTGTTAGAATCCTGAAACTAAGCATTCAAATTACGGTATGGTTTAGTACGGTTTGGTTATGGTTACGGTATTTGTATCCAATAATTAGAATCTGATAGATAAAGTCTGGTATTTTATGGGTATTTTGAAGCGAAGTGTACCAACGTTCACGTCGATCGATTGAGAGTGATGCCGCAAGCGTGTGGAGCCGGCATTAGAGTGAGCACCATGTGTTTCCATCTCACTCCAATATGGCTGCGTCCTGCAGTGTTTGGCAAACACCGCAAGCGTGTGGAGCCGGCATGAAGACCAAAGAAAGAAGCACATTTCTCCATTGGTATTAATAATACGGAATAGTATGAATAAGGTGATTGCCTACTTTTGTAAGTAACGCCCTAGGCCCCCCATTTGGCGCCACCAGTGTTGCCACTTGCCAGTACGATATTTTTTTATGATGTCCACCATCGGTGACGCACTGAACAAGCATAAAAACTCAAGTTGAGCTAAACTATTTTATTTTTTAATAAACTGAACTTACTAATTAGATTTAATGAAGGAATTGGGAATCCAGAAAAACACTTATTCACGTTTGTTTTATTTAATGTATCTTTAATAACCAAACATTTTTTTAACAGTGTTGCAAAAATAGTAACTTTATATTCACATAAAAGGTAAATAAATTTAAAAACAAAAGACTTATGTTGGTTTCTGGACATTTTACTTGGAAGTTTTGCTTTATATTGAGGCCTTTAATTCAAGAATATATTCAGTTATTTATATCTATAAAAGATTTAAAGCTATTTTATTGCAAAATACAGTTTTTACTGCGGCTGTCTATTGCTATCACACTCTCCCATCAGACTGTATATTTGCCATTTATGAATTATGATTCATATAAACCCAAAGCCGATACTTATAGAATTTAAAATCATATACGTCAGAATGGATTCTACGAACGTTATCCTTATCGAAAATAGGATTTACTTGAGCCCGGATTGTCGCGAGTTCTTATGTTAATTCTACACGTTTAGGCAATTTCGACTATCTATAACGATATCATTCGTGGAATGCATCTTGCTTGTCTAGGGTAAATGTATTATTATTTTTTTAGATTAGAATAAGTGGGCGCGGGAGAACTATTATTGTTATATAAATAAAAGAGGGAAAATTGTTGAAATAAATAAATAAAATTAAAATCGTTATTTATTTAGAAACATGGGCGAGTCTGACATTTATTATTCTAATCTAAAAAAAACGAGTTCAAGTTCGAGTAATTGTTTAGTTATGATAAAACAGGCTAATTTATTGTATAACCTCTTTTTAGTTTACATTTTTTCTTTTGCAAATATTACTTTATATAACAAAATTTCAAATGTTTTTTAAATGGTTAAAACAATGTCAAAGGTATTAAAAGCGTTACGCATATGCATGGAAGCGGAAAAGGAAGGCTGTTTTTGTTGTTTATTAAGAAATAACACAAAAACCACATCATTGATCATTAAAGACAGTTGAATCTTCTCTCAAACGTTACTCAAACACAACATTATATTTTAGTTGAGCTAAATTATTAATAAATGCCAAATATACAAGGTGTTACAAAAATACCCGTAAAGCCGAAAGGGGGTTAAATGGTACCTTATAATAAGTCCATTTACAATATTTGAGAACCGTACTATCACCGCATGACTTATCGGCAAAAAAAAGAAAACCATTATTGCTTTCATTGATGTGCAAACCCTATTTCAGTAAAATTAAAGAGTAAACTACGCAGATTGTTTATGTACATTTTTACCTAATTCGTGAAACGATTAAGAGAGATACTAACAAAATGTACAGAATTCGATTAGATAGATATTACAAATCGAGTTTTGGAAGACTTTAAAAGACCTAAACTACTTACGAAGAAACCTAAACTAGCACTTACTTTTTCGTAAAGAACGTCAAAATTACAGGAACGGCTCAAAGTGAGCTCTGCCTTGTACAATGCACAACCTCGCTCGTCGGGATATGGTTTTAAACCCATTTAAGATGAAAAATTATTAAATTGGTAGGTAGGCCTCTCTGTTAAAATAATCTATGCTAACTCCGGTTCCCTGACATGACAGCTTACTAGGGTTGACAATATTTTAGGCTTTGATAATTTATTAGATTTTTTACGGGGTATTTTGTAACACGTTGTATATTTTATAGGTACTTATCAAAGTAATGTTATGATTTCCTCAATATAAATCTATAAAAAGTACACATAAATTAGTTATGGCATATATTTATTACTTAAAAGTAAACAAATCTCGAATTTAACCTAATTTAAGTACAAAGATCACGGCTTCAAAATAATAACAAAGTACAGATCTGTCTAAAAAGGACTTAAATACAATGTTGACTCATTTATACAAGGGTTAAATAACAGTCATTTAATTAGATTTTACTGTTTAAATATTTCCTCAGTTGCCAGCACGTTTTACTAAAATAGGTACTTTGTTTGTGCTATGTAGTTATTTGTTACGTTATTGGTTTCTCTTGAAAAAATAGTGAATATTCATTCCATATTTTTAATATTGAAGCCTATTCGTTAATTATCCTCGAATCGGAATGTTTCTATTTTGATTATTAAATATGGTCTACTTTAAAATTTAACTGACACTTAATTAATGCAAATTTTGATATGCCACTATTAAATTTATACTTTTATTTATTAATACTGAAATATAGTCCTAATGTTAAGTTAATAAGGCAGAACTTTTTCATTTGAACTGTTCTTTTTTACATATAAAGTTTGCAATTGAATCACTTTAAACAGAGTCCTTGTGTTATACACAAATACAGTTATCAACAACCCTAGATTACCCATTTTCAATATGACTTACATGTTCAGACTTTGAATGAGTTTTTAATAAAGATTTAAATACCCTCTATCCTTTGTTTTTTCAAATCTTAATCAGGTTCTTTTAGTAAAAAAAAACACCAACAAAGGTTCAAGACAAACAAACACGAGCGCAGTGTTTATGTATTTCCATTAATAAAGATCTTTGCATCGATCCGGTTTGACCTGTGTTTGTCATATGCAACAAAGTCTTAAGCTGACTTTATTATAAAACCTCCTGATTACTCACACGTAGGTTACATTGATTTAGGCATTCAAACTGTAATTGCAAGGGTTACTCCCTTCTTGTCAGTTTAGCACCATAATCAAGAGGAGCCGAACTCTGTCATCCACGTGAGATATTTCTGGATGTCGCCTTTTGACACGGATTTGTTGCATTTGTGGAGTGCTTCGGTAAAGTCTTGTTTGGTGACGGGCAAGTCCAGTTCTTCCTTGGCAAGCTGTTTGATCTGTTCTGGCTTCAATCCGGCGATTTTTCGACGCATCGACATCATTGACGCGTCTCTGAAATTATAAAAAAAAAATAGTCGTGGGTTTTCTAGTTCATGAATAAAATCACACAAACTCTCTCGTGGTGCCGTGTTCATAAAGATGCACAGGCCGTTATGGTAGATTTTTAACCGCTAGATAACAGTATCAGTACACTAATGCCGGGTTCCGGGTTATAATTTGACATTTGCCCATACAAAATGTGTCAAATTTTAATCCGAAGTAAGCCTATCTGTCCGCGGTTTGAATATAGGAACCGGCCATAAAACACAACCGATATGGCTTACCGATGTACCTGCGCAGATGTACCTTTTTCGAAGCGCGGGAACCAATCAGCGTCGCGTGGTTGTATTCTGTGCTATTATTGGTTATTAGTGACGCCATGTTACCGCGCGACATTCAGTCAGCCGTCAAACGTGCGTGACTGAGATGGCAAAAATAGATGCAATTTAATTTGCACGTTATAACTATTACGTACAAGTCTGATCGTGGGTTTTATTCGTGCTTTCGGAAATCATCGGAATCGTTGTTCGTGTCTGCGCGAACGAAGATTCACGACACGCCATATCGGTTGTGTTCTACTGTATCAGTGTCAGATAAATTATTGCTTCACCCTTTCTTTCAGGTGTGAAGAAGTGATAACTGTCAGACACTTTTATCTGGTGATAGGAAAAATCGGTCCTAAGAGTAATAATATGACTAATTAGAGAACTTCGTCCGCGTTTAGTTAGTTTCCCGCTTCCCCCATTTCTTCCCGTTGGGGGTCGATTTCCGAACCATTATTAGTAGGGTGCTCAAAGAATATTCACATTAAATTTCAAGTCCCTTTGAGGCTCCATTATACGTCAGTCAGTCCATCGGACACGGAAGTTTTATATGTAGAAGAGAGAAGTTTGAGCATTAACAAACTCAAGCAACTGACCTGCAAACGTTAGTAATATCAGCTCCTGAGTATCCCTCAAGCCTTTTGGCTATAGATCTCAAGTCCACCCCGGGGTCTACTTTGACTTCCTTCAAGTTGATGGCAAGCAGCGCCTCGCGACCCTCTTGCGTGGGCAGTGGGATGTAAATTCTCTTCTCTAACCGCCGCCGGAGCGCCTCGTCTATGTCCCAGGGGAAATTGGTTGCTGCTAGTACCATCACCACCTGGAATTTCAGAAGAGAAACTATGAAGGCACATATACTACAGTCGGTAGTGTTTCGCGACCTGATCTCAGAATACATAACGCCTTTATGTATTTGTTCTTTGGATATAATAATCTTGATATTTTTCCCTTAAATCTGTTAAACGCGAAAACACGATTACCAAAAAACCTTGATATAGGTCAAATCTTAAGTAAAGCACCTCTTGCATGTAGTCGTAACACATCTGTATAGACCGTTCGGCATTCTATATTTGAAATTTGACGTACATTCCATACTAGTTTTGTACACAACTACATGCAAGAGGTCCTTTACTTATTTTTTAACTTGACACCTTTTTACTATATTTCTGGTGTGCGTTACATTCATCCATTCATACCAACTTCAAACTAGGATTTTTCTACCCAGTTCTACGGTGTGAACAAAGGGGTGTGATCAACGAGATTTTTCCGGCTATTCCACACCTAGTGTTCCAAAAGACTCGAGCCTTTTAGCCATAAATTTAAAGCTCCGGAGTTCTTTTTTACAGTTGACTTGATGGAAAAGGTTCCGAAGACTTGAAGAGTGATTTTAATAAGGATGAAGTCTATAAAAAGGAGGTTTTTGAGATATAGCCTTTTTTTATGGTTATGCCCTTTTTAAATCCTGATTTTCCGTGACTGCAGATCGACGGCCTCAAACGAACGGACGGGTGGATGGACCGACGGGTTCGGCCTACTCATGTAAAGGTGGATTTAGACCAAAATAACATAGAGCAAGAACTGGAACAAGAGCTTTCTTTCGTATTTTTTTGTTCTTTCTTAGCAATGGTGAACTCATATAACAAAGAAAGGTCTGTTTAAATCAGTGATTCCCAAAGTGGTCTATGTCGACCCCCAGGGGTAGAATGACCTGCAAGGGGTTCATGAGATAAAAACGGAAGACCGCGATATAAAAATGCTAAACTACTTTCATGTTCAAAAATATATCATCCCGTCTTATTAGATGTTTCAAGGCCACCACAGAGATGCTTTATTATAAACGTTGATATTGGACCATTTTTTTAAAACTTTGTTTCTAGTAAGCATTGGAGACTAAAGCATTTTAGAGTCTCAATACTTTGGCAAGGACTTAAAGCTTTAAATAATATAGTATTTTAATAAGCTCACTAGCTCCAACAGTCTAGGCTCTTGAATAGAACTAGGCTTGGGGGCTAAAAAGCTTTATACGCTTTTAGCCTCAATAATCGAGGAGAGCCTTAAAAAAAAGGGCTAAAAGGCTCTAGTCTTTTGAAACACTGGTTGTGGAAAAGCCGGAAACATCTCGTCATCGTTGTCGTGTTGTTGACGGCGTGCGGTGGACAAACGATCTAATGCGGTGTTACCGTTAAGGCTAGTGTTGTTGATGTCTTTGCAGTTCATAGTTACCTTGGCCGGCTCGTCGCTCGCGGAGCCGAGCCCGTCCATCTGCACGAGCAGCTCGGACTTGACGCGGCGCGACGCCTCGTGCTCGCTGTCCGAGCCGCGCCGCGAGCACAGCGAGTCGATCTCGTCGATGAATATCGTGCTCGGTGCGTAGAACCGCGCCTAGACAAATTATGAAGCTCGTTAATATATGACAATTTTAGTTATATGTATGGGTAGCGACAGAGGACCTATTGGATCAGAAGTGATTGTAATATTAACGAAATGGCACATAAATCCATGATATCATTTTCTATAACATTATACCAGAGCGCTTTCTGTAAAGGTTTGGTCAAGGCCTCATTAAATCACTCTATATTTTCGGAGCCTGTTTAGTGGGAGGCCCCTCCCTACTCTAAACTGGATCCTGGATACGCCATTGGGTGTGCCAATAAACGAACGGGATCATGGCAAAGAGATTCGCCTTTTCATCTAAAGAGACTGTCGCTACTTCCTCTGTCTGCAACTCTAACCAATAATAGCTTAAATAATTACTGTAAAAAACATATGCCCTTGCTTATAAAAGTGGAATAACCGAGGGGTAGCTAAACCATGCATTGTCCTTATCCGTCATTGTGACATTCGAATTTGACAGATATGGACAAAGCATGGATTAGCTACCCCAAGCTTATTTAACGTTCATAACTAACGTTTAGTCTACCAAAATGAAATAAATATTTTAAATTACACGGATTCTATAACACGGTTTAAATCTATTTACGAGTTCCCGATATTATTAATATTAATATCATTAAACAAGCGTAATGTGATAGAGTAAGGAATGAAAAAGTCAGAGAGAAATGCGGACTAAAAGAAGGTGTAGTGACTAAGATTGAAAAGGGCATGTTTCGATGGTTCGGTGATTTGGAAAGGATGGATGAAAGGGATATACAGATCGAAAGTGAGTGGAAGTGTCGGAAGGAGCCGACCTAGGCGGCCGTTTTCGAATCAAATAGGAGAAATACTGGAAAAGGGCCGAATCTTAAGTACCCGAAACCGACGTGCGTGCATGACTCGATGTATGAATGTGGAAGAAGCGAAAGAAATTTGTCAGGATCGTAGCAAGTGGGAAGAAGTTGTCTCTGCCTACCCCTCTGGGAAACAGGCGTGATTTCATGAATGAATGAGAAAGCAAGTGTAATTCTAACCATTTCGAAGAGCAACCGCACGAGCTTCTCGGACTCTCCGCGGTACTTGGAGGTGAGCGTGGAGGACGACACGTTGAAGAAGGTCGTCCCGCACTCGGTGGCGACCGCCTTGGCGAGCATGGTCTTGCCCGTGCCCGGCGGGCCCACCATCAGCACGCCCTTCCAGGGGCGGCGGATGCCCTGGAACCAGGTGGTGACAGTTAATCATACAAAATAATTATAAGACAAGCTGTCAGGTTATACATCTTCATTACACTAAAACAAGTACCTATATTACACTAAACACAGAGCTCTATAAATTGCACACCTTCAATTAATTTTACAACCCCTTTGTTGTCTACTGTCACACCCACCGCTGAACAGCTGCTAGGCGCCCGGACTAACTAGAGGGATTTCGTTGCTCTATAAATTGCAAACCTATTTCCGTAGTAAAAACTAACACAGTTGAGTCTAATTAAAGAGTGTTAAATGTCCACATAATTTCAAGGGTGGACAAAGGGGTGTGGACAACTGGGAATAGCCCGAATAAAGGCATTCCATCGTAGGCAATGCGTTCGCTCTTAGACTAGTACAAATAGTGGATTTAAATGTCTAATGAAATGAGTCTAATCAATGATTCTATCAGTCGACTAAATAATCAATCAAATCAATTTATATCGACGGCGTACAGAAAATTAAGTCAGAATAAAAATAAAAACTTTAAACACAGGTAATAGGCACACACGTACGCACCAGTCTATACCGTTTGTTTTGGACAACGGTCATTGATGATGATTTGTCTTTCAAGAATTTACTGTAAATTAATAGCACAGAAGTGCGAAATGCAATAACTTTACAATTTGAGTTATTCCATAGTAAAAGTAATCAATTTTGTCTAGCCGTGCCATATTGGCTATTTAAAAAAAGTTTATGGTATAGTTTTATTTTTCTAAGATGCCCGAATGCTCGTTAAGAGCTTATCTTTAGCATTTCAGGACGAAAGGAAATATGTAAAAAAAAACCGCTCATATAGCTACCTTCCTCGCTAAGTTATAAAGTTCAAGTTGTGATGGCAAACCCAAGTATCAATATGTCGCGGTTGGAGCTCACCCAGCTAGAAGGGCGGCGAGGCGTGTGGCATAAACCGCTGTTTTTAATGTCAAGCTATTACAACTTGAAACTTATTGCTTAGGGCGGAAGGTAGCTATTTAAGTGGATTATCTTTTTACTTATTATTTTTGTTTTGAACTGATAAAGGTAAGTTCTTCAGGACATCTTAGAAAAATACCACTATATAGACAAGTACTTTACTATCAACAAAAAAAAACATTTTTTTAATAAAAAAATTGTGAAGATAACCTACACATTTTACGGAGCTCTAACCTTTGATAACCTTTGGTAGCTTGTACACCTTTGCACACATACATTACATTAGTAATGCATTTGTATCGATACACACACGGTGCGAACGCGCCGTATAAAGACGCGCAGGTGACGCGCGCGTATATCGATGCAAACACGCGCTTGTATCGCTACAAACGTAAACAAACTGCTCTGTGGAATGAAAAACACGCTGTCGACGGGGTGTTAAAAAACGCGGTGTGCTTAGGCCCAAAAACAGTCGAAAGTATACGAGTCTAACAAACCTTGAAGAAGTCGGGCATCCACATTGGCAAGACTACGGCCTCTTCTAGTAACCTCTTGGCCTCGGCGAGATCCGCGATATCGTCCCATCTGATGTTGGGGTTCTTTTGTACTATATCCCGCTCTGGAAATGAAAAACCATACTATTAGTTCACAATCTTATCATTAAAAAAATAACTCTAAATCGTGAACAATAAAGTGTCGTACAGCGAATGCCTGACTTTGTGGCTTAGGTTTTGGGAACTACTTGATGTATGAGTGGATTTAGAGAATGTTCTAGAACCTTCTACATTGATATTTTGGGTATTTTGCACTGTAGCCAAAATTAAGTTAATAAAGAATCTCTCCCAGGGTTTCTTAACCTTTTCTTAACCTTAATATCCGTATTTCTAAAATCCCACAAACCTTTTGGGGTAGAATTTTTAAATAATAAAGGTGCATGTCTTTTTAGTTTATTATATAAGACAATTAAACATTGATCGTGTAGCCTTGGACCCCGTCTTTCAAGTCCCCCTTGGAGGCCCCAGGAAGACAGCCGACAAGAAGACATTTGCAATACGTTATCCGTTTCTTGTCGTTCGGCCAGCAGTATAAAAGGGTGAGGCCACTCTCTTGTTTTTTCTCCAGATCTTGTTTTGTTGTCTTAGTTGGATCGCGGTCCACTGCTATAGACAGAGTTCGTCAGTACCGTGCCCGGTCTACATAAGACTGCACCGAGGAAATGTCGAGCGTCCAGTGGCGCCCTTATTACTATTATTGTGTTTTCTAATTAACTAAAGAATTTCCTTGCAATCAGATGATACGTTTTTGTAGCGCAAGTAAAAACACAATTTATGGGATACGTAACAAACTTTAATAAAAATTACCCTTCAAGTAGTCAGCTTAACGGGAAAAGGTGGCCACTTTTTTCCGTTAAGGTTGATAACTCGAAGGTGAATTGTTATTAAACTATGTGATACCCTATACGTTGTGTTTTCATTTGTAGTACGAAAACCTACCGACCAATTTCAAGGAAAAACTTTAGTTTATTAGAAAACACAATATTAGGAATGAGGGCGCCACTGTACATCCGGCGTACGCTCGGCGCAGTCTTAATGAATAAATATCTTATCTATTTTTCGTCCATGCGCAGTTAACGTGACAGTAGCTTACCGAGCATATCGACCAGATCCCCATCGCAGGCGGCTGGCGGCTCGAAGCGACGCTCCTCTTCCTTATGCTTCTCCTCGTCCGTGTCCCCGTTGTTGTTGTCCCGGTCCTGTTTGTCTTTGCCCGGGCCGTGGTCCTTGTTGTTGGCGTCTTTTGGTCTCGCTGTAATGGGGAAATTAGGCTTGGCATCATTGTGCCCAGAAAATGGAGGTTTTTCATGATGAAAGAATAGTCTACGGACTCATGCCCAAAATAAGCAAGAATAAAATCAATCACTGATTAAATTTGCAAATGAGGGACGTAGTTCTGCAAACAGGAACCAACCCACAAAGATTTTGCAAACTGGAACCAACCTACAGTATTCAGCATGACAGTTGACATTTTATGCCCAAATCTTTGCAGGTTGGTTCCTGTTTGCAGAACTGCGTCCAGTTTTCAACGCTACGGGCCAAGACGAATGCCTTTATGCTACTCAGTGCACCGGCAATTTTACTTTTCTACACACATTCTTAACGTGAACATCGCTACTTGGTACTCTAGCAACACCTTTACATCATGATGTAAAGGTGTTGCTAGAGAAGTATATACCTATTACATATTTAGTAGTTTTGGACAAAGATGATCTGGTAAAGATCGCGGGAAGCCGATGGATGCGAGTAGCATAAAACCAGCCGTCGATCCTCGAGGAAGGCCTATGTCTAGCAGTGGACGTCTTTCGGGTGATATGATGATGATGAGTAGTTTAGACTGTCAGTCGGTCAGTAACGGAACAGTTTTGTACGAATTGTGAAGTTCTCTTACCACTGTGAGCCTTGTTAGCACCTAGTTTCGGATTCCGGACATCAGAAGTCTTCCGCGAGGTGGTGGCGTTCCTCCCGGGCGCGGCCTTCTTCACGTTGGCGGTGCGCGGGTTGTTGCGCGCCGACCGCATGGGGGGCGGTACTCTGCACACACGTTTGGAGTTACGACGTGTTAAAATTTAGAAATTAGTTTTATACGGTATGTTATACTTTTGGATTAGATTGGATCAGTTAAAAATAAGTGCTTCTATTCTCTTAAAATTTGACACAATACCGTAATCTGTTAAGTTTTTTTTCCTTTTCTTGAGTGTTATAATCTTATATTACAAACAAAAGCAACTGAAGATACGTCGCAGCGCAGGAGCGTTCTCTAAATACAAGTATACACCCGAACAAATATAAACTGACTTGAATGTTGGCTGTCTGCTTTACATAATGTGTTCAGTCCAGTTCAATCATCCTCAACCTGTTTCACTTAACAGGAAAACAGTAGCTGACAACGTAGTTGAAGTGGCGGTAAAGCGGGCAGCGACACATTTTTCATCTGTCAGTTTAGTCGTGAGTGACTCGTGACCTCTTTTATGTAAATTGCGCGGGTTATTGACTTTAGCAACGGTAACAATTTGATTGGTTTTGCAGGAGGAAAGGAGGAAAATGGCTTTTACGCTCGTTGGATGATCTAGGATTTTAGGACTGCAACTTCTAGATCTTTACATGTAAAACCACTCGATTGTTTTCGCATTTCGTGCAGTGAGTCCGTTTGCCAGAGCTGTGAGAGAGAGCAGAACGTATGCGAAGAAAAAATCCTCCAATAGAATTACTTAATTTCCATTTTAATGGTGTTTTTCCTCCCACAGCATTGGTGGATACTCACCGTTATGGTAGGAATAATTCAATTGATTATGATGATCTTGAGGTTGGGGTTGGGTTGGGTTGGGTGACCGACAAAGAGCTGCATGAGACAAAGCACGTGGGTTAATGAGGACTGATTGATAAAAAAAAGAAACTGACTTGTGTTCAACGCTGGTCGGCGAAGGCCACGCGTTAGGGTCCCGGTCCGGCGGTGGCGGCCAGATGTCCGGATCGAGCTCGTGCGGTGCCGGGCCCCAAGTCTGGTCGCGCGTCGGAAGCTCCTCATAGTCTGCACAAAAGATCATCAGGTAAGACAACAAGTGGTAAGTTCCGAAGCAGATGCAATCGCAAAAACAGTCGCTTCAGTGGTAACTAGGGCGTTGACCGTCTGTATTGCTGAGCTGCACGATGATGAACGACGAAGAAAGACCTTAATATAGTAAATTAGTTAGCTCCGACGTTATCTTTACATAGAATAAAACAAAGTCGCTTTCCGCGTTTGAGTCTTTTTATCTGTCTGTATATCCGCTAACTCCTCCAACGCAACGGATTCAGAAATTTTGATGCGGTTATCACCGTCAGTTAGATAATTTTTCACGGAAGATTTTTATGAATAATAATATCTGGTTTATTTCTGGTTTACAGAACTCACATAAACCGAAGCTAATCGAGGGCGTGTCGATACTTTTAAATTAATATATTCAGTCCGAAAAGCAACCGTCGTGCCAAGTGATAGACGTCGGGGTGGTCGTGGCGAATGCTAATAGTGCTTACACGTGGCCTGCATTTGCACGCACCTCCTGTCCAACACACAACCTTGACCAACAAAAAGAGGTATATTTCGCTCATAAGTTAAGATCTCCTGATTACAGAGAGTAAGTTTCCCATGGTAATTGAAAATGTTTGTGATACGATAGATATCTAAGAAAGAAATTTGCAGAGCTTACTGGCAACATTTACTAGTCAAAGGCACAAGAAAATGGAAGTATGTCACTCTTATTTTCGACGTAACATCTTGAGCTCTATCTTCTATATCACCCAGACCAATGACGAATTGCGTCCCTGCTTCAGTACACCGCAATTACTCCATATTATATGAGCAATAAGCATTTTATCGTTATCACTCGTAATTAAGTTATCGATGCACCCGCACAAGGGACGCGTTGTCAGATGCGATAACATCATAACGTAGCACAACGCAAAAGAAAATGCGTCTGATGACTTTTGACATTGACATCCGTAAAATATTGACGTAACTACTCGTGCATGTTTTGTTAGAAAAGTTGTTCTGTTTTATTCTTGGACATTTTAACCGCCGTCAGTTCTTCTTATTTACCTAGTACAGTCGGCCAAAAATGTTGTCACCCTACGGTTGAAGTTTATTTGCACTTCATGAATTTACGACACGTTTGATTGAATACGAACATGAATACGACAAATTTGATTTTCCCTTGCAATGATATTATGACAGTGTCAAGTGTCAACCTTAGCGATAACTAGATCTCACAGAAACTTTTGTCAAAACAGGTAGACCACTTTCTTAGCCGACCGTACCTACCTACCCATAGTACAAGTCTAGACGTTAGTCTGGGACTATGTAAATTTGTGTCAGATTGTTTTGTTTTACACACACAAGCTCACGCCTTTATTCCCAGAGTGGGGTAGGCAGAGCTACAGAATTACCAACCACTCCAAAAACCTGTTGACAACTCTGTAACCACATGTTTACTTTGTTTTATTTTGTTGTATTTATTTATTATCTAGATAAAATAGTCAACAGTTACCTATTTGACAGAATTCTAAATGATAATTTGCATTTCAAATAATATTAAATTACCCTAATTAGTCTTCATTGAAAAGTGATTGATTAATTATTCAATTATCGAGTTCAAATGCGATAATAATTCGATTAAACTGTTTTAATGTATTGTATTGTTTTATGTTATTGTACAATTATTGCTGGTTCATGATGATAGAGCTAAAACTGTGGATAGAGCTAAAACTGTGGAGTATATCCACAGTTTTAGCTCTATCTGAGAATATAAGTATTTGACATCATGCAAAACATATGTAAATGACCGTCATTTAAAATTTAAAGACATATTTTGTAACCCTGTTAAATCTTACTATATAAATGCGAAAGTTTGTGCGTTTGTTTGTTACTTCTTCACGCTGCAACAACTGGACGGACCTAAATGACATTTGAGTGCTAAGTAGTTATACCCTGGATTAACACTTACCCCCTTACTTATAAACGTGGAATAAGCTTGGAATAGTTTATGCCATGCTTTATGTCCTTATGTGTAATTGTGAAATTTGCATCTGACAGAAAGTGACAAAGGATGGCATGAACTATTCCAAGCTTATTCCACGTTTATAAAAGGGGGTTAGGTTAGAATAATGATCATCGAAATCTACGCAGACGAAGTTAATTAATATATTGTCATCTCTTTTCATCCTTCTTAGGTCTGTAAGTGACAAAGCATGGCATAAACTATTCCAAGCTTATTCCACGTTTATAAAAGGGGGTTAGGTTAGAATAATGATCATCGAAATCTACGCAGACGAAGTTAATTAATATATTGTCATCTCTTTTCATCCTTCTTAGGTCTGTATTAGTAAACCGTCGTCAGACGTATCTTGGGACAGGCATCTAGACAAGAACAGTTTGTTGATATAGTTCTTAGTCTTGATTGAAATAGGAAATACACACGGAGCTGTTTCTTTTTACTCCTAAAAGCAACTTATTATCATCACTATGTATATTCCTCCATATAGGTATCAATCGAAGAAAATAATGATGACAGATAAATGACTACACTCGAATATTATAGCTCGTCAACCGATTACTTTAGATCTTTGAAGGCCTAAATTTTTATCCCCAGAGAAAATGAAACTGTTTACTCGGTGCAGTCTTAAGTACAAGTATAATAAAAGTGTTTTTCATCACACTTGCTCGTAAATAGTGTCCTAACATGCTAGAAAAATCGACCGTAAATCCAAAATAATACCCGCGGGCCTTTTTTTTACCATTACGCACTTAACGTGCGTAATAGCTTTTTTAAATATTATACGTGGACTCAAACTATCACAATATGTCAGGACCCCAATTCTTGTGCCATTCGATATGAAGTTTCATTCGAGATGAAATGTCAGTTGAATACTATTTCCTAAAAATCTCGCATAATAAGCTATTGATCTCATATGTCACTAGAATCGGACTCCGAACACGTTTGACATTATCTGTGGTAAGTCACAGACAATGATGTAGTCTGCCGCTAATAAGTTAAAAATATGATCTTTTGTCTGATTTTATTTCATTTCCTCGCAATAGTGATGAAAAACATTGTATGTTACACGGGTGGTAAAGGAAATACAAAGCTCGAGTCATTAAAGCCCGAAGCCGAAAACAGACTCTCGTTTGTAATTATTTCTTTACCACCCTTAATACACAATGTACTATTATGTCGATCTTTTTGAATGGCACACACGTTTTTGGTCTATATTAAAATTAAAATAAATTAAACTGACTCCTTAAGTTATCAATGGCCCATAACACAGCACTTTGGTTATTATGACTAATTAGCATTTCTTTTTTGGCATAGATAAGGCAATTGAGCATACAGACCAGAAGAGAGACCCATAGACACTTAATTATCACTGTTTATTATCCCGCAGTTCTTAATCTATTGCTGCACCGTTACCGCCAGATCAATGATCCAGACAATACTTACAGTTAATCTCTGCCCCTACGGGCCGATTCGTTTTGCGTCGATGTTACGGTAACGTAATAGCCAAAACAAAAGAAAAATGCGGCCGGGGCCAGTTCTTTTAGCACGGTATAGAACCTTATTTTAAGAACACTAGAGCGGTCCCGTTATTGACATTCAGTAATGTTTTATGGATGACTTGTGATTATTTGAAGCTGTTATTTTTTTAAAGTTCTATGGTTTGACGCTTCTACGAAGATTGGATATGTATTTAGGGTTCCGTAGCCGAATGGCAAAAAACGGAACCCTTATGGATTCGTCATGTCTGTCCGTCCGTCCGTCTGTCCGTCCGTATGTCACAGCCACTTTTTTCCGTAACTATAAGAGCTATACTGTGGAAACTTTGTAAGTAGATGTATTCGGTGAACCGCTTTAAGATTTTCATACAAAAATAGAAAAAAAACAATAAATTTTTGGGGTTCCCCATACTTAGAACTGAAACTCAATTATTTTTTTTTGATCAAACCCATACGTGTGGGGTACCTATCTATGGATAGGTCTTCAAAAATGATTTTGAGGTTTCTAATATAATTTTTTTCTAAACTGAATAATTTGCGCGAGAGACGCTTCCAAAGTGGAAAAATGTGTGTCCCCCCCCCCGTAACTTCTAAAATAAGGGAATGATAAATGTAAAAATAATATATGATGTACATTACCATGCAAACTTCCACCGAAAATTGGTTTGAACGAGATCTAATAATTAGTTTTTTTTTAATACGTTATAAATCGTAAACCGCATTTTACCTTTCATTCAATCCACTCCAATATAATAAAGAATAAAGAAATACATTTATTTAGATGTATAGTGGTACGGAACCCTACATGCGCGAGTCCGACTCGCACTTGGCCGCTTTTTTCTCATCTAAATAAAGAAAGACACGGATAATTCTTTATTGATTGTAATAAAATTACTACATATTATAAAACAAAGTCCCCTGCAGCGTCTGTTTGTCTGTATGCATGTTCGCCATGATCTAAAAACGACTGAACGGATTCTGACGCTGTTTTCACCATCACCTTTATTATGTATTATAAATTCTGGTTTAAGTATGGGTGAATGAAGCATGATAATAGAAAACATTTCCCCAACTCTTTGTGGTTGACTGCAGTTATTTCCTTCAGTTGTTCGTTTTATATTTACGAAGAACTATGGCAACAAACATTCAACCGCTAATGCCGCTACTCAGAAAGACAACCGTGAGACAGGTCTAATTTGAAATAATTTATTTACCTAACCTAAACATTTTCTCACAATAACAAAAGACCGTAATTCTTGTATAGTCTTAACTATTTCATTAATGTCCTAAATTTGTAAAGTAAAATAAAGAACCAGAACCTCATTGAACCTTGTTCTTTGAACCAGTTTTTTTTGATCGCTAAAAGTCAATAACATCTAACAAAATGCTGATTTACTGTCCTGTCGTTGTTACAGAGGATTGTTGTATAGGGCCTAAACAAACATTTTAATTTCTTGCAGGCACTAATGGACCTCTTCTCATCGTTATTATATTTTATCAAGTGATATCTTGCCAATTGTTCTTATTCCTCCCAATATTATAATGCAAAAGTGAGTTTATTTGTATATATGTTCCGTCTTCAAAGGTAGGTAGGCACGTACAATTTGGTACAGACAGACAGAGTAAATTTATATCCCATATATAGGGTTATTTTTATACCGGAAAAATAAAACAAGGAAAAAGCGATTTAAAAAATGGAAATAACCATTCCACGCTAACGGAGTAGCGGACAAGAGCAGGTTGTCACTATAATCAAGTACGTTTTATTGCCTTAAAAGAAAGCATATACTTTTCTATGGTATCATAAGAGTTTTACAACACAGGTTCTGTTTTTTGACCAACTACCAATTCACTGAAGTATTAAAAGTACTGGATTTAGAAATGTTTCGGGATCACGAAACCCTTGTTAAGGCACTTTATCTCACTGCCGATGACGAGCGGGAAGCAACTAGAGCCAGCGATCAACTATTAATTTATGTGTCTCTTTTATTGACATGGGATCTATATATCTTTTGTTTCGACAAACTAGTAGAGAGAGTTCTTGCCGGTAGTGTGAACAACCAGCGATCAACTATTAATGTATGTGACTTTTTTTTATTGACGCGCGATCTGTATCTTTCGTTCATTTCTTGACCGAGGAAATAGTCGATAGCTAATCGCTTCCTCACCGGCAGTGGGACAAGTGGGATACGTTGTACGTTTAGCCATCCATTGTTTTTATTCTTCTCTCAATCGCTCAAAGGTTAACTGGAAGAGATCCCTTATAGGGATAAGTTCGCCTTTGTACATACCTTTTTTGTTTCTGTTTATTTTTGATTTATTTTCTGTTTGTACAATAAAGAGTTTACATACATACATACATACATACAAGTGCCTTAATGTACAGTCAGTATCAAAAGTAGCTAAGCAGTATACGTGGTCAAAATGATCTAAACACGACGTACACCCTCGACAATGTTGAGTGCAGATCATTTTGACCTCTTCGGTTGCGTAGCTACTTCTTCTGCTGACTGTACTGTAAAATATCAAAATAATGTAAGGGATATTTTTGATCCTTCGACATTTTAGATGTGAGTATCTAAAGAGAACACAGACCATTCCATAGTGCACCAATCCGGAAGGCGTAGGCCGGATATTCTAGCTTTAACGAAACTAGGCTAGTGAAAGGCTGGTCTGACTAAAAGCTGTGACAAATATGGCTTTAATAACTGATCCGATTGTTCTGATAATGCTTGAGAGTTTCTCGGCCGGCCCGAGCGGCGAAAGGTATGAAGCATAAAGCATTGCAGCGTGTAGCATTGTTTGCACGACTCCGGTACTCTTACCATGAGTAACAATTACCGTACCGTACTCGCCAGCGAGTCGAATGGTCCGACCCTCACCAAGAGATATAATTATAATTACTGTACGGTCGGATAAGAAAGTGGTCTACCGGTTTTGACAAAAAAAATCTGGGAGATCTAATTATCGGTAAGGTTGAGACTTGTCACTGACATAATATTTTTGCAAGGGAAAATCGAACTTGTTATATCATGAGGTGCAAATAAACTTCAACCGTAAGGTGGTAGACCACATTTTTGGCCGACTGTACTAGCTATCCAGACGAATGCTTTCTCCCTCACAATATTAGGGTAATTTAACTCATGGCAAGGGTACTATCCCTTGCACTCTATAACAATACTGTGAGGGACATAGCATTCGACTCGCTAGAGAGTAGATACGGTAATTGTTCAGCCAGTTCCCTCATGGTAAGGGTACAGTACAGCACATTGAGAACCAGACTCCCTGATTTCCTAACATATCCGGCGCGAGATTATAGTTGTTGGCGAGGATTGTGTTAAACCAATTGTGCTTCCATTAGAGGAAATGTAGTTTGCTTAATGTTGAAATTGTGTGGAGGCCAAATGTGGCTTAAGTGATTTATTTGCATATGCACCTTTAGATAAGTTATATTTTGTTTGCGAAACCTTTTGTACAGTCAAATACAAAGACGTGTATCCTCTTTTTCACGTTATTGCAATGTAATAAGGTCCAAAAGTGGATAAATCTCTTTCTAGTCGACTGTAATAGTATTTCGCTAAATTACGTGTTTTAGGCCGCTTTACTTGTTGAAAATGATCATGTCTGAATGAATCTTACAACCCTTTCTAAGAGACCATGTTAAGAAGCGCTGCGAGAAACCCACCCAACAGTAGGTTAATAAATGTTTAACGATGATATCTAGCCATAGTTTGTTATCTATCATGTAAACTAGACTATAATTATCAAAATAAGCCTCTCTACAAAAGCGACCAAGA
Source organism: Acleris laterana (assembly GCA_963966035.1). NCBI lineage: Eukaryota > Metazoa > Arthropoda > Insecta > Lepidoptera > Tortricidae > Acleris > Acleris laterana. Next base: position 9,774,852 of record OZ014459.1, on the reverse strand, counting down.
TAATGCGACGCGTGTGTGAAACTTATCTGTACCTACTACATCGTTCGTAGACTTTGTTTATGAATAACGTTTCAAGAAATTTAAAGGTAACAGGAATTGTAGTGTCATGAGAGCTTTGTCGCTTACCGTGGCCGTAGGTCAAATGACAAAAAATAATATTCAAGCTACAACACTTCTCTAGTTGAGTCCTGGCATTCTCTCGCCAACTAAAACACAACAAAGTAAAGGCACAATAAAAACGTTTAGACCCAAAATGTGCCCAAGCGCAGAGCCGCAAGTTTTTACGTACAACATGGATCATTTAATAACGATTATAATGCAAATTGGAAAGTCGATTTCATCTCCGACACGCTCGATTACGGCGCAACTCGTTTGAGAGCCTGGTGGCATCAAAATTGAAAGTGACATAAAGCCATATTGCATAAGCCTTATAAACATATTACTTAAGCGTAGACAGCATATTAGGTGTTTTATTCTCAAGGTGAAATATTATGGCAAACACCTACTTAAATATAAAAAATAAGTGTCTTATGAAACCGGGTTTCAGAAATGTACTCGTAGTTATAAATAAATACATCGGTCTTATATGCTTGAGACAGTGCGAATTGATGTAGGTATGTATCACTAGGACAAAAAAAGCAGTTTATCATTTTACGACGTTAATGAAAATGACCTTGCAATCCGTCTAAGATCAACTACCTAGTTAAAATACTCAAGCAATAAACTATTCAATTAATAAGCAATTTTGACAAAGTTTTCTTTCATCTTTACAATGCAACCAAAATCAAGTAAACTATTCCATAAATAAAACCGTTTACTAGGAATTCCTAACAATCACGTCATCAACAAAAGTAGGTTACAGTTAAAACCCTCTAAAAACGCGGTTGGTTCCGATAGCACAATTTGAACGTGAACTAACGTTGGGCTTTAATTCCCCAAAGCTGCGGATGAAGGATCGGTCTGAACAAAGCCCTTTCATTCCTTCTCGTACCTATATTTCTTTGTACTCATTTGCCTTTCGTCCACGTTCATAACCAAGGTTTCATAACTGGTTATGAATAAGGATTTTTTTTACTGTTTCATAACCAGTTATTAAACAAGACTTTTTTTCCATTTTCATAACCAGAACCTAGGTACCGCTATACACCACTCTTATTTCAAATCAATTGGATAGTGTCGACGGAGCTCCGCTCACGCGGGGCTCCTATTTCTGGGTGGCTTGGCCCTCCGGGCCTGCTGCAAAACTAACATAACCTAAACCTACCTAGTTTCTGGTTATGAAAATGGAAAAAAAGTCTTGTTTAATAACTGGTTAAGAAACAGTGAAAAAAAATCCTTATTCATAACCAGTTATGAAATCTTAGTTGTGAAAGTGGACGAAAGCCTCATTTGTCTAGCTAGGGCTGTTTATCTGTGTTGTCCCGGATTGGTCCAAGTTCATTCGTTCGACGAGTCTTCTTTCGAAAAAGATTGAATACTTTACAACTTATTCATATAAAACTTCTTAATATGCTTTTCATCACACTTGCTCGGAAAGGGTTTTATAACACGCAGGCGTTTAGGGCAGTTATAGCCGACTTAGCTCCCGCGGGAGTTATAGATTTTCATAACTCCCTAGGGAGTTATGAGTTTAGTTTTAAAATATAGAATCCACTTGTACATCATTTCAGACCAAGGAGGTGTAAAATCAGCCAAGGTTTATTTCCTATATTCAAAACTTGGCTACAAACCAATTTTACTGTTTAATTAAACTTATACGGCACATTTGTCTGCATTATATTTCTATTTTACCATTATTTCAGAGACATTCGCAATTATATTATTAAATTTCATTTTGAAAATTTGTACAATCTGGCAGAATGGCCTGTATTTGTCAAGTTTAAAAAAAGCAATTCTAAGCATTATCTGTGGAAGACTAAAAAAAAGTTGTCAAACTCTTTTAGCTAAACGATTAGCGAATCGAGTTCGTTTAATTTTATTTGATTGTTGTTTCCGAAGCGTATTTTGTTTAAAGGTACGAAAAAAACAAACTAAATATGACTTCCTCATCGGAAGAATCTGTAGTGACATCAACACCACCTGATTTGTTAAATGCGGCTCAACTACTCAACAATGATTTGCTGCCAGCGAAATCTAAAGAAAGGTTTTTTTTCTATCTGTTTTTATTTCCTCGCTAATGTGATGAAAATCATTGTGTGTATCATGGGCAGTAAGGAGATTGCAAACTCGAGTCATTAAAAGCCCTCCGCCTTCGGCGTCGGGCTTCTAATAGTCTCTCGTTAGCAATCCTCTTCTTACCGCCCTTGATGCACAATGTACTATTGTTAATTCTTGTCGTGCTCGAATGCCGCAGTGAAAGATAAGTTAAAAGAATATTTTAAGCATCCGAAGAATCATTCCTTCACGCCTTCATTCCCAGATTGGGGAAGACAGAGATACAGAATACAGAAGCATTGTAGCTAGCTAGTATACTTTAGATATAGTGCGTTTAAACATAAAAGAGTTTATGGTAAACCCTCAATACGTTTAATCTATAATGCGTTCAATAACCCGTACATCTGGGCCCCAAGATACGGGTTAAGCCTAGTTTGGGGTCCATGGGATATTTTCTGGTACGTTCTTGTGCTTAGTTAATCAATAAACTTAACTTTATCTTATCGTTAATTGAATACAAAACTGACACAATCCAAAATGAGTTAGTGTTGCATTTAAAAATTAGAAGCTGTTGGAATACGATTTTTAATGGAAGAGCAAATTATTTTGGAATGTGTCCGTTTTTTATTCAATGAGCGTTATAATGTTCAGCATTAGCAGCAGTCTTGCATTCTCCTATCTGTGGTAGTATCTTAAAGATCCCATTTGCCATTATAGGTAGTGTTCGATACTATGACAAGATTTTTAAATTTCGAATATCGTAACAATAATAATAGCTTGTGCCGCATTGCCTGCTATGCTGTACATAGATGTAGAACCAATCGCACGTTTGGATAATACAAACCAGCCAAGCAGATGCTGCATGCTTGCTTCCGCGTCCAAGGAAATTATTATCTCAAATTGTCCTCTCAATTTACCGTCGCATTATGATGTAAAGGAGAGAGGCCATGCTGCTTCGTCGACAAAACTTGCGACCAAAGTCAAGTTACAGGCACTATACGTTACTAATCTATTGTAGGTACGTGTTTTCAGTTGTATCATCTTCTTCATTTGACACCGAATGTACCTACCGGTCACGGCAGACAGCCCTAGCGCCTATAATAGGCAGACGACAAACCTTTCCCTTCCTGTCGCGCCATTGTTACAGCGGTTGACATAATGGCTCCCATTATCGCGTGACGGACTCCAATCGAAGGTCAAAGTCGATTAACATTTCGACTTAGGGATCGATGACGCGCGAACTATGTTTAAGGTAGTGCGACATCGATTAATTTTGTATTTAAATAACGTTTGAAAAAAAATTAGTAAGGTATTTATTTAATATTATTTAGGTAGAACTAACGCTAAATGGGCATTTGCCTATAATAATGATGCTATCACGTCATAAAACAAGTTTCATGGTGAAACTGAGTATACCAACCAACCGCGGTGGTCTAAGATCCATATTCATTTCAGTCAATGCACGATCACGATGTTGACGCGCGACTTGCATTTATTTTAAAAACGTCATGTACTATCATGATTCATGTCGCACGACACGAAGTTTCCGTCCTGAACTGAGAACACTTATTGATAAACCTCTACAGGTCGATTACCCCGTGGAGTGGAGATGTCGCGAAATTGCGACGAAATCGTGATATTTCAAACTTATCACGGGGAGTATTCCGAGAAATTCTTCCGAACCGCTGGATCACTATCTACACACAACACTATCTACATACATACATACCTACCTTCACGCCTGTAATCCCAGAGTAGGCAGAGCTACAGAATTACAACTTCAAAAAGTTGTTGACAATTCAGTAACCACAATTTGGCGTATTAGTGACAGGTTGCAAGCCCATCGCCTAACAGTACCTACTACAAGCCTATATTCCCTTAGTCGCCTCTTACGACATCCACGGGAAGACATGGAGTGGCACTATTCTAACCTGGCAACCACACGAGGGAGGGAGGGGGCATCAACACTATCTTGATAGTTGAAAAACTATATGCGTTTTTCGCAAGCCCGTGTGGTTGCCGGTTTAGAATAGTGCCACTCCATGTCTTCCTGTGGAAGTCGTAAGAAGACGACTAAGGGATTACAGGCTTGTAGTATTGTTAGGCGATGGGCTTGCAACCAGTCACTAATATACACATGGTAAACATCTTAGCCTGTTGTGCAAAATGTGGTTATAGGATTAACAACAAGTTGATAGAGCTGTTGGTAATTCTGTAACTCTGCCTACCCCACTCTGGGATGAAGCCGTGACGGTATGTATATGTATGTTTTGCGTTTTTGCAACGCACCTTAGGTATCTATGCGGGATCAGCTCTGGGTGTCTGTATTTCTGAACCAATATGATTTGGAGGCCTTCAATAAACGAGTCTACTCTTTTCTCAAAGGCCGGCAGCGCGCTTGCGATTCCTCTGGTGTTGCGGGCGCGGTAATCATTACCATCAGTTACCCGCACGCACTTCTGTTTCAAAAAATTTAACTTTATTGCGTTGTTAAAGTTTCGCTATTGCGGTTTCGCTTAAGCGCGTTTATAATGTTAACGCTTTGTTGGTATGAATCAAGCGAGCTCTTGTAGATAGACTTTAAAATATAGAACCAGAGCCACCCAAGTAAAGATTTTCTCTTGGTTGCGACTAAATAAATAAGCTACCTATGTAATTATCTAGTTATCATCAACCAAAGCTGGAAAAAAACACAGCAAATTATTTTGTGATTCAACCGTCTTAATTGATGTGGTTAGGTATCGATAGATCTATGCCCAGCAATGGGACGCATCAGGCTCTTAATAATAATAATGAAGGAGATACGCACGATTTAATTTTAAATGTATTAATTTTAAAATATCATTCAAAAGGCATTTTCATAGTCCTAGCTAGAACAACGATTGGCAGTGCAACGGAGTTTTTTTGGTTTGTGTTTAGTATTTAGTTTTTTGTCAAGTCCATTATACTTTGTCAATAAATAGGTAATTTACATATAATTATTCAGATCAGTGTTATCTCATTTTAAATATCTGTAAACCTACATTTATAAACATCATTCTAGATTCTACTCTTATAGTCTATAACAAGGATATAGTTTGACGTTTATTTTAGGTTCATCGCACATCGGAACAATATTATCTCTTGGAATGAACAGGTATTAGGGCGAGAATTGAAGAATTCTCGGGAACGGCACTTCACCATGAGCAAAATACAAGCGGGAACAATCAATTGGTGGATAGAAAAAACTAACAGGCTACAATTGTCAGGGGTGTGATTCTCTTAAGCCACATTCGATCTCGTCGACAGAAACCAAGCTACCAAATTGAAAATGCACGCGCTAAAATGTGTTTGTTCACTCTGACAAGACTACTTAAACTCGCCGCTGCGCTGCGACATTCACTCGTACGTTCGTCCGACCGCGTTTTGGAGAAAATCACACCCCGAGTAGTTTAAACTTTATTATTCTCGATTTTCAATTTCCTGTGCCCAATCTGAACACGCTTATACTTCCAATTACTTGCAAAGTTATTTCGAAACGGTGCCCGACTGTTCGGACTGCAGCGTAGGACGCTGTCAATTAATTTTAACTTGTAAGCCGAGGACATAAATAAAGCCCTATTAACATAATGCTTGCATTAAACGCTGCGCTGCACTGACTGCAAACGGAACTATTAACAAGTCGGAATCGTGCATGGATAATATGGTATAGTTGATTCAATTTCCATAAGAACCGCAGCCAACTAACCGAGGATCGGCTAGGAGGGAAAAACAGGAAATTAATTTTCATTGAGGTTGCAAGTCAATTTGTGAATGGCAGGCGTTTCTTTATGGGGATTTTAAGCTCAATGAATACAAATTGGGTACCTACTCGTACATATAAGCTAACCTGTATTCTGTAGTCGACATTGTCTCTATATTGTCAAAGGTCGACAATTAGGTACAGTAATGTGTTTGGTCTGTTTGTTCCCCTTACTTCAAGGAAAAGACAATAGAGGTAGCTATGCAAGACAAATCTAGAAAAAGCAAGAAAAAAGTCGACTGCATGGTTTCAAAATGACGTCTAAATATGTAAGTTACCTTGTAAATTTTTTAACGCTATTTCTTCAGCAGTCGGGTAATAAAATATCGACGAAGAAACAGGGGCTCTATACGGTAAAACTATATTGTTCTTGTAGCCCGAAATGACATCATGCAGCCATGCTACTGGCCTTTAAAACTAGTAAACTTATTAAATACATCTAACAAAAACCAAGCTTTAAAATACCGACTAAATTTTTTTTTTAATGTCGTCTCGCGAATATTAAATTCATATTATGATAAATATTTTATAAACGTAATTTTATTTATTTTAATTAAAGTCTAGGCTCGCACACGAGCACAGTAGGCAGGAGTGAGATCTGTGACTCACATACAATTGCTTTCTGAAGACAATGTTAAGACTGCAATACGAAGACCGCAAATGAGTTGCTGGGCTGGCTGGTGGAAACACTGGGCCGTATATTAATCGGCTGAGATGCCTATCACAAGGTGCGTCAAAGTAAACGTAAAACTGTAATTTTGACGCATTTTAACACATTTGGCGCCGGTGACACACCTGGTGAGTTGAAATTACGTATATTTAGAGGTTAGGCGGCAGTGAATGTGTTAAGATGAGAATTACAGTCGAAATCAGTTTAATAATTCGGCTCTAAGATGGAATAATGGAATCTTATCCCCACATGGGAATACAAGAACGCGGAATAATTGTTCGCGGGTCGCCTAATCTCTCGTTTTGGTGATTTGCACTAGTCGGCTGTAGTTGTTGTAGGGTTTCTTGAAGTTTCGAGTCTATGTCAACAAGTCTCAGACTTTTCGAGGCCCTTGAAATAAATATCCGTCAAGAATGCGGGAACCTATCGCCGGAAGTTCTGGCAAGAGTCATGGAAAATGCTATAATCGGGCCCGTATGGTCATCAATTGTGGCAGTTGCCACTTGGCCGATATCATTTTCCAATAAACACAATCCAAAAGCAGAACTAAAGACTTTCATTAACAAAAAAAATATCACAAAAAAATTTGGACGTAACTAATAACTTTTGCCCTGTATATAAGTCACTTAAGTTAGCGTGAAACTTGTAATTAGGGCACCTACTCAAACTCACAAAGTATTATTGAAACAAACTAGGTCACATACACTTATAACTAGGGAGGAAATATGGCATATTCGGTCGGACGCCGCGTGGACTAGTTGCAAACTATTTAGATCACATAAAGTAGGCATTCTGCAAATATACGAAATGATTTATAACGGCGATTTACATTTCCAACACGACACGTAAGAATGGTGATTTGATATGTAAACTGTCTGATAAGCTCATTCCGATTTACCACAAAGAATTGCATTACAATACGCACGTAACGCAGATCACAGCGAATTGCGCAAACGAATTACAAAACAAAATTAACTCGAACATGGATAGGTAGATAAGGTTACTAAGAATTGTTCAGGGCTTGGTTATTTCTCTGCAACATAAATAATAAATACTATACCAGCTATTTAGGAATTTGTTTTCTACATCCAACCCGCCTTTTTACAAGCTATTATTTAAATTGCACCGTTAATATGTAGGTATGTAAGTAAGCTGTCCGCTTCAAACCTTGCAAGTCACTTTGAACCACAAGCAAAATTATAGTATCTCAGAGCTGATCTGATGTAGTCGGAGGGTGGCGATCTCCGATATATTTAACGTATACCCACCGTGTTGGGACTCATTAGTTTAGTTTGTATAATCAGAAAATGACTTTGCAAAACAAGTAGGTACAGCGTAATTACATTTTTGACAGAAACTTATTTATTCCAAACATCAAATTGCCTAAATTATGTGTAGTTGTTCTGTTATCGTTCGTTCAAACACCCACGTTCTAATTTGTGGTTTAATCAAACATTTACGAGAATGAGAAAGTAATTTCAGTTAATTTTACACGCTGCATAACCTGCGTTGCGCGTCAAGGAACAAATCTTGCTCTAATGCTTAAAATACCAATAAAAAAATCACACACGTGTAAGGTTCGATAACAATAGGAAATCAAGCAAGTACATTAAAACCTTTAAGCATATTTTATCGACTTCTTATATGCTCTTTTTAATACCCAGAACATATTCATAGCTGTAGCATCGAGGCATACAAGGAAAACTGCTCTAAGAAGTACTTTGAATCACGTAATAAAAATAATACAACTTTTGCACGCTATGAATAGATCTAAGGATGCAGATAGACAGACATGCGGATCATGCATTGATTTTTTTTTTTCATGTCAAACGAGTTCTCCGGCAACCTAATCGTAAGTGAGCCCTAAAGCACATCGGTATTTGATGTCTCACGATCCAAATGTCGATGAGCCGTTGCTATGCTATGCTAGATATTTCACCAGCGGACGGTACCCTCCACATCAGCACAACTGTGGGAATACTGCTACTTGGCGACAGGTTAAGTGGTTATACCATCTCGAGAATGCGTATGTCCAGCGCCTAACTTAACGTCCGCGCCGCTTTGGATTCACCAGTGCTCTTCATATAAATGTAGACAAACACGACCCGTCTATCTGGGTAGTTTAGCAGCACGATAGGTCGAACGTATAAGGCTGCTTAATTGAAAATGCACGCGCTACAATGTGTTTTGTTCGCACTGACGGGACTACTTAATCTCACCGCTTGGTATCACTCGACAGTCCGCACGAACGTTGTTTACAGAATCACTACCCTGATCCGATCCGATCCGAACGCGATCGTTAACATATAGGAATCTAGGTAGGTACGTAATCTACTTTACTATCAAGAAATGTGTGTGCTCCTTTTCCATGCCATTAAAAAATACTTGGCGGCAATCCGAACGGAACCTGCATACACTTATATCTTTCTTCGTATGGACAATATCTCTGCACAACTTAATGGTGTAAAAAATATAGCTGTGACTCCATGACGTCAGTGACGTGTTCAGTCTCGCGCCGATTCCAGAGTCGGGCTGTCAATTATTTAAAACTATAGTGACCTGCCCTCGCTTCGGTTCGGATTATGTGAGTTTTCTGTAACACCCGTACATAAACTAGAATTTATGATACATAAAAATGAAAAGTGTATTTTATTATATGGAATCTGCATTGAAATCCAAAAATATCTCAGCTTACATACAGAGGGACAAACGGCGGGAAGCGACTTTGTTTTATCTCTACCTATGTACCTAATGTAAATGTAAAATGGCGAATAACGTTATTTTGAATCTTGAAATCTCTGAGACAGTGCTATTTAATACTACGTAGTTTCTAATGGTGGCGCATCGCTTGGTTTGTTATTTGTCAAATATTTTGGTTGCATCTCTTTTATTCGTTATGTAATATGTAGGAGATAGATATTATTTAAGACCAATAATTGGCAAACATGGCCTTCTTGCCCTTGCCTTGGGAGGACGATTATATTGACGATGAAGCGAGCGCACCCAAAAGATGCCTTGCACGATTGATTGCACGACCATGATCTATAAATCAATGCCTGCCCCAGGTCGTTACATAACATAAGTGACAGGTGACAAATCCGTGTACATTACGTGCCTTATATTAAACCCATTGATGCTCGAACTCGACTTTGCAATTTATGCCGAATTGGCACTTTTCAAGATCACTCAAGGTCCACGCGCAGGTATATACCTATATTAACATCCCATATCGACTTACTGCCAGTCATCGGTGTGATGCTCTTCTCGCCTTCGTGTTGGAACATCTGCAGCGTAGCCACAGTCGCCTTGAGCTGCTCGTATTCGCGTGCCATTTGTTTTTGTACCTAAAATAACAAAAAAATCATTATGATCGTTCAGGTGACTCTCTAATTAATCGACAGAACTTGCAAAAAACATTGTTAAATTTATAATCTGCAATATCTGGTGTCCTGTATAGAGTGTACATAACCCATTCAGGTGCGATTGTCTCGAAATAGTAAAACTTTTACCAGACCCATGTTAAGACTGTTAAAATACAGCAAAGGTAAATACAAATTGATTTTAGACCTCTCAATACAGGTCTCAATACAGGACGCCTTGTATAATGTGATTTATAACAAAAAAAATGTAGGTACAGCTGTACCTAGTTTTAAAGAATTGTGTAATTATTATGACGTACAGCTAAAATAACACCAGTTTTATGGGCACCAATTATGTTACAAAACAAACATAAAAGTATCCATTATCTGCACACGGTAGAGAAAGTAGTGTCTGCCAACGGAAAATGTTTTTAGGTCAAGGGAGTAACAGAGAGGAAATGACCACGCTGTATCTCTTACTACCAATAAGTTGTTATAGTGTTTATAGCAATATGCAGAAAAAGGTCACGAGACTTTACATTGTAAGTGTTGTGAAAACTTCAGAAGCAAATAATTTTAAATTTTCCGGTCTTTTTAAGGTACAGTTAGATTTTAGCAACAATGTGACAAATTTCAGAGTAAACTGTAAACCATTTTACTACTAGGTACTAGCGTACATAATTTATAATGAGCGTGAGACGCTGTCAGAAAAGATTTCATTCATAAGCGTCCGACTTTGCTCCACGGAGGCAAAAATGTAGTATTCTTACAACAGACAATCAAGTTTAACGAATAACGATAGTTGAAAAAAAAACTTCAAACAAACATTTTGCAATGAATTCGACGGCTTTATTAAGTATCAGACTAATTAACATGTCAAAAGTACACGAGTTACATACCTACATTAACAATTTCTTCCTTCACCAAGTACGCACAAAAGTGAAATTCGATCTCCCACACCGATTAGCACACAATGATCTCAAAGGCACACAATAAAATGTTCCCACACAAAATCTCAAATCGGTTGTGCAATATGAATACCCAAGTAGGATCTCACTCGGGCCTATTTTTTACTCGATCCAACAGGCGAACCTTGACCGAAGACCAAAATCCAAATAGATATTGATTTTAAAGTTCGCCAGTACCTAATCAAGTAGTTTCACCACTGAAGCGACCACCCCGAATGCGTCACAACACTAACGATACACTTTACCGAGGTTCAACGACCCTGTTTGCGGCATCAGCTCTTGAGAACCGAACGGTGACATGCATGACAATATAAAACGACTGTGACGGACGAACGACAAAAGAACAAATGCTTGGCGGCCATCCAGCCACTGAATTAGACTAGGTGACCTAAACCGACTCAAAGCCTACCGCCGCTCTTCAGGCACAATAAACCGCGACACAAATTCAGTTTAGCGCAGTAACTAAATATAAGGAACATAAGCAAAGGATTTTATGACGCGTGTCATGAGTCCGTCTAATTTAGTGGTAATATCGTGCGAAATATAACTATGAGTTGTAATGTAAGTGCCGGGAACCGACATGTCTCGTTGACTCGCCGGCTAAATGCTAATAAGCTGACTAATGAGCGATCCCTGGAGCTTGTTATCTCATGCTACATTTATATTTGTCGGCCTTGTAAGTAGCTAGGCAGCATGCATTTGTACCTTGTCGCTTTAAGGCTTTTGTAAGATTAGTACAACAGTTCTAACGTGACGTTAAAGTGAAAAAGCACTAAAGCTTGCAGCTACTTATAAGGCCGACCGTACCCACTATTGCAGCATAAAGCTGCTTCTATATCTATTATTATTATGCTAACATAGAATCCAATTAAGGTCCAGACGGCTATGGACCGGTTGACTGGACTTCGTTTTTACAGACATTCCTATTAATATCTAGGTAGTAGGTAATTGTTCCGCGTTCCACATGATTAGCCAGTGATGAAACTAGATGGTAAAAACGCCGTCATCGCGTGATAATATGCAAATTTTGAGTCAGAAGAACAACGCGTGCGCCGTAAGCGAGTTAAACAACTTTGGTTAGTAAAAGTGTAACAATTTAATTACAGCCTGCCTTCGGTATTTAGTCGCGGACTGCTTCATTATCGCTGGAATGGATGGTGGCTTCACGATATGACTTGATAGCGAGCAGCTCATAAAAAACTTTTTAAAGTCTCCATTGTTACGCAGACTCGAATAACGTGTCGGCACTCGGCAGTAAAGCAAACTTCGCTTTACAACTCGGAGTCTATCAAGGCGAAGGTTGAACGGAAACGGAATGATAACCGGGGTTTTAAATTGAGATGAGATGTACTCTATAACTATCAGTTGATTCGCCTTTGATTTAAATTAAAGATCGCGTTTTTCTTTGCAATCGCAATTTTAGGGAAAATGCTTGAATCTTGGGTTACTTTTGTTTGCCATACAGATAAATAGCCACGCAAAATTTCAAGGAATTTTCTCGAAGAGAAGTAGGTACCTATTAGACTATAGAAATTTAAAAATCACTTTCTATAATGTTTAAATAGAATGAGGCAAATTCATGCTAGAAATTCTGTGATTTTTCGTGGGACAGTAAATTTTCTCTGACGAAAGAGACACACTGAGGGAGAAGATTTCGTAGAGCGCTTTCTAGCAATGACGGTGACCCTTTATTACAAAAAAATTGCTGCATACCAAGATTCAAGACGTAGCCTACTAAGTACTGTAATTGCACCTTAGGTTGTCTTCTATGTTGTTATACGTACGCGCTAAAAAATAATCAGGTACTAAGCTTATAGGAACTATAAATATATTGATTGGGATGTATAAATACCACAATTTATGGAATCATCATTAGAACTAGACTTTATTGTCAGGCCCATATGGTGCAGTGTATAATATGTACGTATAATGAATTGTTTTCGTCGTGTAGCGCGTCAGTATGAATTATATTAAATCAAATGGAGATAAGGCGTAGTAGAATCCGAGATATGGTAATACTTTTATCTCTACACTCACGGGCATCTGCGTGACGGGTAAGCCTAGTAGTATAAACGTCGATATGAGGTATTTAGCTTTTTACTAAATTGCGACCCGATATCACTAGCGAACCGCCCTCGCTTCGCTTCGTTTTATGTGAGTTTCCTGTAACACTTGTGCATATACCAGAATTTAATATACCTTCTGTGAAAAATTATCTAACTGACGGTGGAAACCACAAGAAAATCCATTCAGTAGTTTTTGAGATCATTGCGGACATACAGACAGACGCGGCAGGGGATTTTGATTTATATTTACCTACTGATAAGAATAGTTACAGCACCGCATTTTTCCCGAATTCGAGTTAACGTATGATTCATAAAGAACCAAATTCCGTTAATTTTTTTATGACAATAGCCTTGAAACATAAGAATAGACAACCAGAATGGTGTTCTTTTAAAAAGGCCGCGGCCGTATCATACTCGTACCGCTTATTCATATTAATACAATTATTACAAGAGCGACTTGAACCAGTGACCTCCCCTTAGTCGTTTAATTATGTCACAATAACTTGGTCTGCTTTCACAAATAAAGGCTACATTAATGTCATTACAGCTGCTAAGTAATTCGCGAGGAAAACAATCAAGCGGTGGAAAATTACTACACTACCCGCTACATCGCATAGCACTTTATAAGGATGACGGTAAACAGTTGACCATGTAGGACCAAATACAGTTATATTCTATGGGCATCATCCTGTCTTTAGAACTGACTTGACCGCCTCTACTTAGATCCCGTTACACCTGTTCTTGGAGAAGTTTCTTTTCAACAATCTTCAATGCTGCATGACCAGATAACTATGGCAGTAACTGCCAGTATTTGAGTGATATTAATGAAAGTATCTAAGGGGCGATTTATGCATATACAGATAACAATATTTGAGAGTTGAATTTGAGTTTTATACATACTCTTATGGTAACTTTAACTGACATATGTTTTTACCTACGGGATCATATACAGGGTGTCTCATTCAAATCGGTCAGTATGGGAAAGTCTGAAACTATAAGACATACGAAGATTTGTTCTTAGGAACCATGTCACCGATTTTGATAAAAAGAAAAACTGCATTCATACATTTGAAAAAAAAACTGTACCCAGCTAGGGAATCGAACCTGGTTGTTTTGAAAAAATAAACTTACACTATTTCTATTCATATATCGATTGTGTAAGTCTTAAGCAGTAAATGTTTCTAAAAAACGTGATGTCTAAAATCCAGAAAATGCATTGCTTTCACATAATTTTAATTTATTTTAATAGATGTTCGAAGTGACCACCGTTACAATATTCAACAAGTTCAGGCATGTTAAATTGTTGTTACCTAAACGTGTTGAATATTGTATTGAAAAAAAAAACGTGGTCACTTCGAACACCTATAAATTAAAGTATGTGAAAACAATGCATTTTATTCATTTTAAACATCATGTTTCTTAGAAACATATACAGCTTAAGACCTACACAATCGATATCTGAATAGAAATAGTGTAAGTAAGTTTATTTTTTCAAAACAACCAGGTTCGATTCCCTAGCTGGGTACATTTTTTTTTTCAAATGTATGAATGCAGTTTTTCTTTTTATCAAAATCGGTGACATGGTTCCTAAGAACAAATCTTCGTATGTCTTATAGTTTCAGACTTTCCCATACTGACCGATTTGAATGAGACACCCTGTATAATTACTGAGTTATCTACAGCTGACGTCATGACAAATCACTAGGACAATTATCAGATAACCCTCTAATGTAATAGGTGCTCGGCGAGATCTTTTGGTTCGTGTAAAGTCAGTTAGACTTGCATAAGAGCGAGCGAGATATCGCTACGAATTAGAAGGTCCTTTAAGGTGAAGGTATTTATATGTAGATACGCCTCAATGGTCACTTCATGACTAATGTAATTCCGTATTAGGGCAAGAAACCTTCGTAAAATCGTACAAGGGTGAATATTTGGCGTTTCAACCGCCGTCATTATTGTTTTCGCATATTATTCAATATAAACTCAATAACTTTCTTGTTTTTTTAAATGGAATGGATACTACCCCCGGGTCCGCTGATTTTGACATCAAAAATTGCTGATATTTATCATTATTTTCGTCAATGTATTAAAGAGAATAATGACGGCGGTTGGAACGCCCGAATATTCACCCACAAGAATTCCGGAAAGGTTTCACAACTCCGCAGATTATAAGACTTACGTTACACCCAATCGAGTGTGAAACGCTTTTGTCGGGTTTCACCTTTACAAAAACTGTGGCTTATTTATTAACACAAGGACACGGCACAAGTGTTTAATAAAAACAGTTCGTGCTATAATGTAAGTATGAATCGACATTTGCGTTGAGTAACTAGGTACATCGATTACGTAGGTGAGATGAAACGTGTTAGTACGTACTTAAATTATTACGCAAATTATTTTTTGCGTTTAGACATTAAAGGGTGAGTACTATTAAATTGTCGCCATTTGAATTAAGTTTTACAAAATGAAATAATGTTCTAGTAACTCATTTTTTTTTATTATAAGAAAGTTAAAGACATAAAATGGATCAGCTAACACAATTAAGGTTTCTCCAGAGCACGACGAGAGAATTCTCGGACTTTACTCTTGACGCTACTCATAGAATTTTGCACTGATTCACTTGTGATCAGTTTTGTACATTTCATCCACTTTCTTTTGAAATCGGGCAATGATGTGGCCGGTTGGCATGTTTTTCGCAACTTTGTTTTAATATTAGCCCAGTATTTTTCTATCGGCCGTAGTTCTGGGCAATTTGGCGGATTCATATTCTTCGATACTACATCGACAGAATTCTGATTATACCACTCCAAAGCTCGCGACGAATAGTGACAACTTGCCAAATCTGGCCAAAACAATGTCGAAAAAGTATGTTTTTTTACAAGTGGTAATAACCGTTTTTTTAAGCATTCGGATATATAAATATCTGTGTTTATTGTGCCAGTGGTTACAAAAGGCGAACTTCTCATGCCGCACTGGCATATCGCTTGCCACACGAGGAACTTCTTAGCGAATTTCTCCACTGGAATCACTTTTTCTGATTCATGTAGACCCGAGACGTTGCGAGAAGAAAAGTACTGGTTTCCAGGAATTGATTTGAAATCAGCTTTTACGTACGTTTCGTCATCAATAATTAAGCAACCTGTTTTTTGAACTAACAAGGTGTACAGAAATCTAGACCGTCTAATTGCTCGATTATACTGTTCTACAGTTCTTTTGGGGGCTTTTTGCTTCTTGTAAGTAGAAATACCATACTTTATTTTTATTTTTTGTACATTTCTTTGACATGTACCAACTTTTTTGGACACATCTCGAGAAGAGATTGCCGGATTCTGATCAAACAGCTTACACACCTTTAAATCCAATTTTTTGTTCCGTTTCCTTGTAGGATGGCCCTCTCGCTGCTTTCTTTCAATAGTTCCACCTTGTTTTAGTTTTTTTAGGGTCCTTTGCACTGTTCTCCGACTTGTATTACACGATTTCGCAAGATCCAAAGTAGACACATTGGGATTTATTGAAAATTCTCGCAAAATTAATTCACGAACGCTTTTTTCTTTTGACGACATCTTGACTGATAACCACAACTGAATGTTTTTTTAAACACTAAAACATGCAAATACGTTCTAAATTTGAAATATGATAAGTTTTAGTCAAAAAGGATACGAGCCCGAAAAAAAAATACGGAAAATGTTGGCGACAATTTAATAGTAGGTACTCACCCTTTACTATACAGTGCAAGAACACTTTAAAAGTTTTACAGGTTCGGCTAAATGCGGTAAGACTCATATAAGATCGTATGCGTGCAAGTGAGAGAGAAAGACCTATCTACTTGTAATGTACAGGGGCCTATAGATAATTGGTTTAGATACAATTTAAATAAATAACTGGATAGATATAATGGACTCTCTGACCCCCAGTATGCCCCAGAAGGGTACCTACAGTTAACCGCCATTATAAATATCTATTTGTTTCTTAAATAACGAAACCGCAAAATACAAAGCGTCTGCTCCTAGAACCTTCACGTCAAGGTTTTCTTGGCAATGTCCAAATTGCAGAATATTTCCAAAGTAAAGAAATCTTCTTTAAAAAAAACGATAACATTTGGGAGCATTGAGAATGTTCTCTACCAATACGAAAATTAAGAACATTCTTAGAAATTACCGAGAATTTCTAAATAGGAAGTTTCTTGTTTACAAAACTGCCTATCAAGGTCTACGTGACAATAGTGCTTTTACCGTTAGCATGTCGACAATTAAAGGTTCCATTCAATAAATTCCTAACACTATTACTGTCACCGAAACCGCGAAAAACCCGAAAGTTTCTTTGGTCGATAGCCTGCGTGGTTTTCGTGATACATTGCTTCGCTGCAATAGCTCCCGGCTCAACAATGTTAAAACAACTCGACAATGGATTGAATTGGAATGAACCTGAGCACACGACAAAGACTTGCTGTTACCCGATTACCTAAAACATATTCGAAGCATAAATTGGTATGACGGTTACCTGAAACAACACGAACAACGCTCTCGTTTGTTAGGGTGTTTTAAAAGACGTCGAAAACGGTTCTTACTCGTAGGAGTAGACTAACGCATATTATTTATACTGCTTATAAGCAGTATTTCGTCCACGTGCCTCGACAGCACGCGCCTTTAGCCACTAAATGCAAACTCAACTGTACCCTCACCATGAGTTACAATTACCGTACTCGCTAGCGAGTCGAACGCTCTGTCCCTCGCAGATCTCGTAGTATTCTTATAGAGTGCGAGGGACAGAGCATTCGACTCTCTAGCGAGTACGGTAATTCTAACTCATGGTAAGGGTAGGTAGACCCAACCGGTTTAGTCCGGCCGCGCCGACGTCTCTGAGTTTGGTTACGTCGTCAAACCCTGGCACCCGAGCGGCAATAGGTAACAGAAACTCGTAAACGAACATCTTTTCTGTTTATAGGTACTGTGACTTAATCAAGTATCGTTTAATTTAGTATTTTAGTGACACTTTTTTTCTAGCTAAGAAACATTTTGAAGTGATTATTTTACGTTTTAACCGCCGTCATTATTGTCTTTGCAATAACTTTCTTTCAAGAAAATAATAATAACTTTTTTGTTCATTTAATTGGAAGGAATACCAGGTCTTCTATTTTTAACATCAAAATTTAGTAGTAGTTATCATTATTTTCGTCAATATATTGAAGACAACAATGACGGCGGTTGAACCGCCCGAATATTCACTCTTTGCAACCGCGTACAAGTAACTAAGCTTAAAAAAACTCTCCCATACATCAGTAATCAGTTAAAATAAAACGTGGTCTGTGAATTCGGCCCACACGTTTCCGCGCACTCAGTTTAGTAGACACAGACAAAGGTTCCCCGCTGTCAATTCTAAAAACATAGCATTAGTCATTTACTCCGAATAGAAAGGCTTGGGTTTTTTTTTACATTTCATCTGCGTTTCTTTCGATATCGCCTTAATCATAATTTTAGACTATATGCCTATAGATAATTTTTCCTTTTATATCGTCGTAAATTTCTCAGAGGTTCAAATACCTACCTAATCTCTTTGCATCGTAATCTTGCTCATGCTACAATCTTGATCCGTAAGGATGTGACTCACGTGGGTTTAAAATAACGCAGTTTGATTAATAATTTATTGCTACATAACTGTTTTATTAGAAGAAGTTTATTATGACTTACACAAAGTTGATTGAAACTTTTGTTCACTGCTTGTTTAACGTTAGGAACAGTCAACAAAATGTATTTGTTAAAGTCGAGTACAAAGATATTATGAAATATTATTATTATCCTATTGAAATAATGTGCAAAAGTGTTTACATATCTTTGTACTCGACTGTACCACTGTAGAACCGTGTCACGATATGCTGACATATTATATGCTATGCTATGGCCACGAGTTAGTACCCAAAGGGTAAAAATGGGACCCTATCACTAAGACTCCACTGTCCGTCTGTCTATCTGTTTGTCTGTCACCAGGCTGTATCTCCGTAAAACCATATTGCTTTTGACATGTTATCGTACTGCGACTCTATTCTAGGCGGTAACATCACAATCGTATTTGACCTGTGTTGGTGTTGTTCTTTACTCCGCCGCCATTACTGTCAAGTAAATAAGAGCTATCAAAACATTGACAATACGATAACAGGTCAAAAACTATACGGTTTTCACCAGGTTCAATTGAGGCCCTGTAAACGTTACAAAACGAGTAGGTAGGTGGTTACTTGACAGTAATGGCGGCGGAGTTAGTAACAATACGACATACATACATACATTAAATCACGCCTGTTTCCCAGAGGGGTAGGCAGAGACCACTTCTTTCCACTTGCTACGACCTTGACAAATTTCTTTCGGTTCTTCCACATTCATACATCGAGTCATGCACGCACGTCGGTTTCGGATACCATAGTAGGCCCGCAGGGTTGTTATTCTCTCAAAAACGCGGTCGGACGAACGAACGAGTGAATGTCGCAGCGGCGAGTTTAAGTAGTCCCATCAAAGCGAACAAAACATATTTTAACGCGTGCATTTTCAATTTGGCAGCATGGCTTCTGTCGATAAGATTAAACGTAAACGTAATAAGGCTGTACGCGCTAAAATATGTTTTGTTCGTTCTGACGGGACTACTTAAACTCGCCGCTGGGACAATCACTCGTTCGCTCCTCCGACCGCGTTTTTAAGAGAAATAGGGTCTCCCCAGACCTATCGACGCAGAATCGGCTTGAGCCGGTAAGAATATGTTTTATGTCCACGCAATAAGATCGAAAACGACGTCGTTCCGTTCGCAACGTCGAGCCGAACCTAAACTTGGAAACCTAATTAGATTCCAATATACGTCAAAAAAACTACCAAAGATGGCGGAATGTCACAGTTACACGTGTCATCATCATTGTGACGTTTCAGGAAAAACCAACCTTTGGTACAATAATTATGTTAAAACTAGCTTCTGTCAGCGACTTCGTCCGCGTAGATTTCGATCATCGTTATTCCCGTTCCCGTGGGAATTCCTTTCTTAGTGCATTCCCATTTTCATTTCCATTTTACTTGCGATAAAGCAAAACCCACGAGCAAAACACAAACTTGAAACAATAACGAAATGAAACAACAAAAACTTAACGGAAAACAAAAACTTAACAATGGAAATCACCACGGGGCGAATAGGTACAGAAAACATTCGAGCTATCCAAACGTCAGAATATGTCGTGTCGAATGAAGTGACAATAGATGTTATGGCTGCCACAGAACCACCATGTCCACCACACATGATCAACTGATAATTTTTTGAAGACTTGAAGATTTTTTGAAGATTTCGGTCAAGTTTTGAAGACGTACGTAAAAATGTGATTGTTTTTTTTTTCCTAAAAATGTAATCGCACATAATGAGAATAATAATTGGTACCAAATGTTATTAAACCCTGAGTTATTGCCATTTTTATTGAAACTTTTCTCCTATAAAACAATTTAATTAAATATCTTTTTTTGCGACGAGTATTTAGATAAGATTGTTTATTTAAGAAGCAAATTAAATGTTGCCTTTAATATTATAAATAAAATAAACAGCTACCTTTAACATTTACAGAAGTGAACATTTACCGATCCACCTAATATGTCATTTTAATGGCAACACTTTTTTGACGTATGTTGGAATCTAATTAGGTTTTTTAGTTTAGCTTAGCCGAGCCGAGCGATACCTTTTTCACTCTTACTACACGGACATAAAACTTTATCTTACCGGCTCAAGCCGATTCCGCGTCGATAGGTCTGGGGAGACCCTTACACCCCAGTTTTTAATTATTCGTAACTAGCGACCCGCCCTCGCTTCGCTTCGGTTTATATGAGTTTTCTGTAACACCAGTACATAAAATAAAAAAATATTATACATATAAACCTTCCTCTTGAATCACTCTATCTTTTAAAAAAAACCGCATCAAATTCCGTTGCGTAGTTTTTAAGATCTAAGCATACATAGGGACAGACAGCGGGAAGCGACTTTGTTTTATACTATGTAGTGATAGTGATACAAACTTCACATACGGGACAAAAACCGTCCATAACGCCCTCAATGTCGACACCGCAAGAGAATGTCATGTGTGGGTTCACCGATGAGTGATTCAGTAGTAGCATTGACCCCGAGCAATTGCTGTTGGCCGTATTTCCATTGCAAAATATTAAACTACAATTTGCTAAATTAAGATGAGCGTTGGAATTAGTGTTTGTGTCTATGTTAAACATACATACGAATTGAGCAAATAAAGTGTTGTTTATTTTACTAACTAGGTACATTTAGTCACATCTGGAAGACTATGCTTAAATTTGTATTATTGTAATTTCAAGGATTTAACTTTAACTGTGACGAACTCAAGAGTCAGTTAAATTTAAAGCTTGATTAAAGTTGCTGCTGTCACTTTCTTTGCTATAGCAACAGAATAAGACAACACGTCACTAAACAAGCATTAAATTTAATTGACATCTCTGAGTGTGGAAGACCATAAATATTCACTGGAAACTTTGACCTAAATTGATGACATGCTTAGCTTAGTTGATTGGTAGTGAGTGACACTAGTGACCCTACCTATGATGCTAGCAGTTCAAATCCCTTTAAATTTCTGGAATGAGAGTAGCCTCTGTGTTAATCCACGGCAGTGTTGTCACATCTAATTTCGGCAAATTGGTAGAACAGGATCCAAAAATTGTAGAAATTGGTAGAAATTGAAATGAAAATTAGGTAGATCTACCACCCTATTTTTAATGATTAAAAATGCGTAGAAATTTTTCAAAATTAACACCAAACTTACCTAAATCGCCGTGAAATGCTTTGCTATCTGTCAGTGTCAGCTGTCACTCACAGAAAGCTTCTCATTTATTTTTATGTCACCATGAACACAGATTATACAAGAAATTACAAGACAGGCTAAATTCGATAGCAAGTGACGTTTCGTTACACTACACGCATGAAAAAATGTTTACAATCATAACATTTTGAAAAATATCAAAATTAGGTAGCTTTGGGGCCGTGGGTGGTAGATAGGTAGACAGGAGGCAAATTAGGTAGATCTACCAAAAAGTTGGTAGATGTGACAACACTGATCCACGGTATAAGCTATCTCCGACCAAATCTGTCAAGCCATGCAGCAGCTATCAGCGTGAAGAAGTAACAAACTAACACACACACACACACACACACACACACACACACACACACACACACACACACACACACACTTTGGCATTTATAATATTAGTGAGATTTAAATATGGATGGTTTTAACGTTGACATCGGGATTGTAGTACAGTCAGCATCATAAATATGTATACATTAACAACGTTTCAGAAATATATATACAACTTTATTCCCTTGCAGTAGAGTCGTGTTTCCATATTTTTGAAAGTTTAACTGTATCCATATTATTAGACGTGACTGTACATAGTAACAAAATATGATATGTACAGAACTACAGATTTTAAAGCGAACTGATTCCAAAATAAATATGAGAACAGAACAACTTTTGGTTATTACTTTTAAATCGCCACTTGTAATAAAATAATTGTGCAAAATGGGGTTAGAGAATTATTAACAAAATTTTAGACTTCTCGGTATTTTTATAGCTCTGCCTACCCTACTCTAGGATGAAGGCATGTGTTTATGTATGTATGTATGTAATAAAATAATAAGGCTAAAATATTCTTTTAAAACCATTGATTTAGTATATACAAGATACACAATCCCGCACAAAACTTTATTATAAACTGTCCCAAATGACATTGATAGCTGCATTCAGATACATGCTAACATCGCTATTTTTTACCTTAAACATTCATGCAAAAAAAAACTCAATATACTAGCAGTCAAGTGTCAAATTTGCAAACTAATGTTTTAAAATATTTAAAACTCTTTAGTGAAATCGCCATTATCATACTATTTATGACAAAAGTGGACATCGAATGAATGGAGACGAATTTCTCTATTTATATTGTATTAGTTTTAACGAAATTACAAATTACACAAAAAAACTTTTGACATGTATTATAAATGCTGTCATTGTATTACACAACTTAAGCTATATATGTACAATAATAATAATGAATAAATTAATGTAAAGCAAGGTTTAAAAACCCGTCCCGTCGATTGTTTTTATTCAAATTTTAACAGGTATCCTTTGTCACCTGGAATGGTGAAATGATTCTAACGATACCACACACATATAAATTGGCTCAGGTGTTCAAAGTTATGTTGGAATAAAGAATTATACATACATACATAAATGAACCATTAAAACATTACACTTTACTCCAGACAAGACAAGATCTTATCCTATCATACCAACCTAGTCTAACCGGTTACGTATCATAATATGTACATAAAGTTCAAAATACAAAATGGGTCATAATTCATAATGGTCATAATATATAATGGTTTTTTTTTGAAACCTTGAACTTTTCAAGATTGTTATACAACAAACCTAACCTAACCTAATGGGTTCTATGCAATGGGCTTTTAAAAATATTGAAAAGTTTACTTATTATGACCATTATGTAATATGACCCATTATGTATTTTGAACTTTTTATATAGGTATTATGATGCGATCCCAACCTAACCTAATTTCCTTGAAATAAGTTCAATTTATTATATAATTGTACGAAAATGGGTCAGGCACACAACAGACGACTTATTTGCCTTGAATAGTTCACCCCTATCTCGTGCTAATATTGCGACCCATTTTGCACGTCGTAGAGGATTTCGTGGAAAACTTACATTTAAAAATAAAAAATATTAAAATTTAAAAAAGTAATAGCTACTCCATAATAATTTTGTTCCTTGGTAAGTCATAATTTGTGTGCACAAAATAAATTCCTAAAAATCATGAAAACATTATAATTTTAGCTAGAAACGTTTATAAATAAATAGAACTTAAGTAAAATAAGACATTCCATCCGTTTTTTTTTTTTTTTTGTTATTATTTTTGCAGTTTTTCACCACACATTTTGTCATGATTGACAACTGCCACTGTCTGTGGTCGGAACAAGACTAATAGCAAAACTACTGCCCAAGTCGATTCGGCAGTAGTTTTGACTTGCCATTTTTTCGTGCTGATTGTGTATCTAGTATATACTAAATCAATGTTTAAAACACATGTTTTCAAAGCAGTTTGGACAGTTTAGCTTCCCCGTACACTACCCAACTAAACCATCGGAAGATTGTGTTTTCTCTCCATAAAATAAGTAGAAATGGGTAGGGACAACCGCATGATCAACCAATAAAAAGTCTGTAGTGTGCGGGGAGGCTAACGCCCCACCATAGTGTTTGTTCTCACATGTGGATAAGTTTTTCATATTTCGCTTAATGAATGGTATTCAGTTTTAAATTAATCATTTGTTACAAATTATTTTTTATTTCTAGCAGAAATTAGGGAACCTATTTCGCAGAGGATATAAGATATTTATTTTCTGAGTATAGCTGATTGTGCGCTGTAGCACTCATTCAATAAGACTCAATACCTATTTTAGCAAGATTGTAAAAGCAACCTAATCAAATAAACTATATGGTGTGTTTGTCTATGATGATGGGATATGGCATGAGTAAAATCGCTGCCTGTTGTCTATTGCTTCGTAATTACGCTTGGATCTTTCAAACTACGCCACCGATTTAAAAAAATTCATCAACACAGAGTGTTTCAAGAGGAAGGTTTTTATGTATAATAAATTCTGGTTTATGTATGAGTGTTACAGAAAACTCACAGAAACGGAAGTGAAGCGAGGGCAGGTCACTAGTATTTAATAAGAAGCAAAATGCACAATATCCATGTAGTCAGTAAGGTGCAATCCGCTTAAAGTGCCAATCTATTACTATGTAAAGTCGCTGTCAATAGAACTTGTGAACAACGTAAACAAATTAGTACTGTTTGACACATACCCTCAAATATTCACCAACTTTGTGTGTTTTTATTAAAAATAATGTATAATTAATAGTTATTTTATCTTAAACTTAATATGAAAATACTCGTGTATAAATCATTGCAAAGATCTGATTTGATCTTTAAAAGTATGTGATTATTGCATAATCATGTTGAATTAGTTAGTTTGGTTTTGTTTACATTTCTTGCAAGTTCTATTGACAGCGACTTTAGATATATGAGTGGTAAAAGCATTTTTAATTTGTAACTAGACTATTATTATGACTTTAATCAACAGCAATACACAGGATGTTTTGAGTTTTATCACAGCAACAAGAGACACTGTTTGTAAATAGCTGTTATTGACATTTACTCAGAACTTGGATTATGAGGAGCAATGAAAAAGAATTCTAATGAACCTGACTTGATGAAATGAAATGAATCGTTATTTGCTGAATACGGTATAACAGGTAGATAGAGTAATCATTAGGAACATATTCTGCCGGGATTTAATTGTAACATTGTTTTTTTTTGGTTTTGCACTAGCTGGCGAAGAGCTTAAAATTATCTTAACAAGATTCTACATACAAGAGAATAAGAGTCTGTTGAACTACTAAACTACAAACATGTGAATATATAGCAATTTAGTCATATTTTAAAGTGTTTTTTTATTTCTAGTGTGTTCAAGATTTTATTTCAGCTTTCGTCCTCAATTATCTATTTAAACAGGCAATTAACATATTCTTAAGATTTAGATACAAAACACTTCTCCAGTAATAATAACAAAACACCTGTACCAAAGCACCCCTATTAGTAGTCACTTGAGTACCACCTGCTTCACTTGGTTACCATAAAAATAGACAAACAAACATCGACATACACTTGGCGGCCTTCCGCCTTCCTTGCCTTTAATTAGCGCTGCTTATCGTATAAGGTAATGTCACCTGTTTCAAGGCGAACCACAAAGTACTACGACGGCGATTCGAAATTTGAATAGGGGAAGAGGGTCTACTCACCAACTGCCACTTGGACTTGCGTGTGGGGTCTGCGATGGTCACCAACAGTCTATGTATCATCTGGACAGTGCCTTCATAGTACACCAGTGCTGACTCGTAGTTGCCCGTAAGGGCCATCTCTCGAGCCAACTTGGTGTTCTCGCAAATTTCGCCAACAGAAACTGCCATTATTGTCATTCCCGCTGCGTACAGGTAACGATCCCTCCACGAAAATTTACTTGTTTCCAGAGACCTGCTCTAAGTGAGATCGCGTGTGACATCCACCGAGGCTCCCAAAGATACACTTTTCATTTTTAACACCGAATTATGGTAACCTCTAGCCTGCTGTTTAAACACTAAAACTGTGTGCTAATTTTATTTATCACTTGTCACATGGTTAGTTGGGAGTTCGTTAAATTTATAAATTAGTATTTTTTTTGACAAAACAAACTTATCAATTTACGTTCGTCGACGGCTACACACGCACACAATCGAACGAATACTTCAAGTTGCTGTCAATGTCGCCAACAACAGGCAGCCAGTACGAAATAACACCCAATCACAGTAGTGCAGAATTTATGGCATGATGTTGGTAGTAAAAAAAAGTACGTTTTTAATTACAAGTATTTATTAATCGTTATGAAATCGATAAAAAATATCGATTAATCGGCCGTTGTCTCTGGCCGTTTTGAGAACTACTTCACTATTTTCAGTAGTCAAACAAGCATTATAAATCTGTAAAAATGTCATTTTTAACCCAAGACGCAAACACAGGGTTATTATAAGTTTAACGTGTGTATTTTTGCTAGTCTATCTGTGGCATCGTAGCTCCCAAAAATATGAACCGATTAATAAGGGACGCATTTACACCTTAGAGCGAGCAACATATTCCTTGCATCACTCCTCTTATGAATCCACCTATATAACATAATCAGCAGCATTAGGGTCTATAACCACCGGTTTCGATTCCACGTTCTCCTGATGGCACATTGATTTCGTTCACCAGTAGGCGAACGACGGAAGCAAATTACGTCAAACGATATCCGTAATATGGATATGACTACAATTGATTTCAAAAAAAGAGAAGATCACTGCAAAAAAGTTATAGAATTTTATTGTTGAAATAAATAATCATATCTTTTTCTTTATGAGGTATTTTCAGTGCATTCCTTTTATGGTACACTATCTACTTATATGGGGAAAATTTACAGACGTTAGAAGGGTAGGGGGAGTTGGGGCAGCTTGATACGGTTTTCATTGTTTTCCGTATAAAAAAGGTAGGATTACAGAAATTGTCTTCAAATCAGTTTTATTCGTTAGATAATTTATCTACGTACATATGTTGGTATAAATTATTATACAAGAAACAGTATTAGAAAAGTTAGGTAATTTTTTTCTGAAAAGTGAAATTCGTATCAAACTGCCCCGATGTGGGGTACATTTATACATACCTGAGGCACTTTGATACATGTATATGTTTTTCCATATTATGTGGGTAATTATGTTTAGAAACGAATTAAAACAGCTTCATTGATTGGTTTAAGCCTTTATTAATGAATAATCAAAGCCTCATTAATAATATCTCACTTATAAATGAACTTTAATGGAATCTTTTCATCAATACGGTTACATTGCACGTAATTATTTATATATTTAAAGTAATATATATTTTTAACAAATATAAACACTTCTAATTTACTTATAATTAACTTTTTCAAACATATTAAACCTTTTTTACTTATTAACAGCCTTGTTTTTTTTTTCACATATTGTGATATGAAATGTTGGTATTGATACAGTATCAATGTACCCCATCAGTCTTCATATCAATGTGCCCCGAGGTACATTTTTTAGCAAATAATATAATTAAAAAAAAGTTTGAAGCAACTAGAAAGAAATCACTATTAAATCGAGTAATTAAAGGTGTTTACTTGCCGCATAATTTGTAATAACTTGCTTCGAATAAATATTAGTGCCGAAATGGTCACTTGCTAAATTGAAAGAATTTTGTGTCGCGTGTTACGTAAACGTGTCCGTTCCTGCCGTGTGCGAACGAGCGACTGAGCGGCGTTGCCGTTCCGTGGGCCTATTGGTGGCGTCGGCGGCTTCTTTGAATGAATGAATGGGCGGGTAATTGGGTAAGTAAAGTTTTTGGAGGAGATGTAAATTATATTTTTTTTCGATAGTCGTCATCCTTAAGATCATAGAACTGCGGCTCTTTTACTTTTATTTCCTCTAATATTTTAGAAATCTTTTTTTTAGTTATGAAGTTGACATTTGTACACTTCAATGACCGACAAGCTTGTTGCCTTCGTATTTAATGAAATAGAAAAAAAAAACTGTCACTTTTATATCTGTCAACGTCAAATCAAATCAAAGTAAACAAACGGTTTAATTCAAATAAGTAAATTCAAGTAAATCTTTGTAATACTCCATTTCCACAGTCCGTGTGGGATTGCCTGAATTCATTGCGTGGATTGTACAATTCAAAATTGCTTTCGTGGCTATCAAAAAGCAGAGCAAGAGTCGTCGAAAAAGAAAGAAATCGGTGTCCAAGAAGAAGTGCCAAAGGGTTCGAAAATAAATCTTAGACCAAATATCGTGCAAAGGTCTTAAAGTAAAGCGGCAAAACGAAAGTCCAGAGTTCGTTCTGAGATCGTTAAAAATATTTCTAAAAACACTGATCACATGAAATACAAGCAAACAGAAAATAGCCGTTGTATTGAATCGTTTGTTTACTTTGATTTGGTTTGACAATGACAGATATAGAAGTGTTTTTTTTCTTTTTCATTAAGTACGAAGGCAACAAGCTAGTCAGTCATTGAAGTGTACAAATGTCAACTTCATAACTAAAAAAAATATTTCTAAAATATTAGAGGAAATAAAAATAAAAGAGCCGCAATTTCTTGATCTTTAGGATGACGACTATCGATAAAAAATATAATATACATATCTTCCAAAAACTTTACTTAGCCTATTCCCGTTCGTTTAAATTTTATAACGACTGAATCAATGTGCCTCGCGTATCAATCTGCCCCATCTCCCCCTAATGTATACACATTCGTAAAGGTAGGTACTTCAGTACTTTCTTAGAATACAAAATTTGAACCAATTTATAGCAAAAACTGCATTTATTTTATCTAATAGTACTCAAAATTTTATAAATTTTATCCATCTTGTGCCTTCGTCACCATATTGCATCCGTGGTCCCCCCATTATTCATCAGGAATACCAACAAACTATAAATATTAAATAAATATAAGCCCCCGGTACATTTGCAGCTCATCCTTTCTCGGACTCTCTTATACAACCCAAATGATTTTCATAATACCAATCATAGTTAAGTAGCAGCCTACCCTGTGGTTTAATCAGTAGTTAAACTTATTGTTAAAATTTGAAAAATAAATCGAAAATTTGAAGGAATCTCAAGGAAATGTGTCAAATTTTCGATTCCTTTTTCGAATTTTAACAATTAGTTAGTTTTACTACTGATCAAACAACAAGCCCTTAATCTTAACCTTTTCAATGCTATTGACGGATATATCCGCACCACTAGTTTAACGCTAACGATCTATATTTCCGTAATGGTTGCAGCGCAAAATAGATCAAGTGTCTGTCAGGCAAGGTTGACATTTGCTCTGGTCACATGACAAATATTTTATTCGTATTTAAACTTGAAAAAAGTTGTATAGGCTCACATAATTTATTTTTATCTAATCCCCATGAACCAATAAACCTTAGAAATTTAGGCCGTTTCCTCGTGGTCATACTATTTTTGTCCTACTGACTTTCGACGGAGCCCCGCCCAAGGGCGGAGCTCCTCCTTCTAAGTGGTTTTGCCCTTCGGGCATCTGAAGATACCTAACGAACCTAACCTACCTACTTTTACAACCATAATTAGTATTTAGTGATCAAATCTAGGTTCACTTTTTGACTAGTAGGACAAATTAGTATGACCACGAGGAAGTAAGTGAAATTTATCATTCGTTGAATGAAACGTATAAAAGTTCAGGAGATCTTCTTTGAAAATCGAAGTTCGAAGTTACGTTAGCTCCATCCCTTTCATTCAATTTAGTCTCGTATGATGAGTGACAGGGATGGAGCTAACGTAACTTGGAACTTCGATTTTCAAATGCCTCTGAATTTAAGTTTGAAGTTTGACGCGCCATTTTACGGCAGAAGATGGGTGCAAGTAAGTATATGCGATCCCGACCTACATACGAAGGGTTAAGCTGTCATTGGCATGCGAGACATAGCTTTGAAAAGGTTAAACCCCCCTCTTTCTGAGTACCTGTTAGTTAAAAGTATGGTACCTACTTACTGTAGTGAAATAAGGTTGCAATATTAAAACAGACCTTATTGCAATATATCTTTTTGTATTTTGCTTTTTAGTTATTTAAATTGAAAAGCACTGTTCGATGGAACAGCGAATGCTTTGTTTTGTAGAATGGCTGCAGCAAAGACTACTATTGTACACTGGGCTGCAGCACAGATTATAGGATATGTGGCTGCAGTCGCTCTTAGGTCTGCGGGCCGAGCGCATCAAATGTATATACTTTTAACTATGAGGAATAATGAAATTAAATAATAGTCATGAAGATACTGTGTTTTACGTCTGCCACCTTTCCCCATTATGGTGGATTGACGGGGTTCCCGTACCCGCAACAGCTCGCAAAAACCGATGCTCTAACTGAATGAGTAAAAGCAAAAGTAATGGATAAGTAAGTAATTGATGGTAATTTGAGGAGGTGATTAAAACAAGTGGCTAACAATAAACATTATATTGATATTTCTACGTATTATACATAGTATGAAACATAAATACAATCTCCAGTTATACATTATACGTTTATATACACTAAACTTCTTTCGCTCCAAATGAGAATTTTCTTTCGAAAAATAAATTATAAACAAGGCCTATTTCAGGTTGTAATAGCAGTTTTTTTGCAAATATTCTTTGTCTACGAAGAAAGCACATAGATCCTTAACACGACTAGCCTAATTATACGATACAAATTATAGTTTAAACATATTCTCTAACATACATAGCACCAGAAACAAAATGGTGCTAGAATCAAGACCGTATTGCAATTGCAAAATATAGTTGTTGGTCCTATGGCAGTAGGCTGATTGTTTTTGTTAAAATAAATATTTGTATAGGTGCACCTTTTTACAAACACACAACAAGTATGAATAATTGCCTTAGTTACCTACAGTTTACCCTGATATAGATGCAGTTACAGTTTTATGTTGAATAAAAGAACTTAAAATAACGTCGGCCCCAAGTTATTAACATGAATAAAAAATTATATTTATTTTCAGAAATGTAATATGAAGCAAGACTGTTCTAATAGAAAAATAACAGAAAAACCATGGAGTTGGTCTTCGATTAAACATTATATTATATTAAACGGAACTCTATGCATTTCAGTCAAATCCGTACTTCTAGATTTACCATAAAAGTATGTATAATGTAACAAAAGACTAATTTTAATTAATCCAAATGAGTATTTATAACAAAAGACTGGACATCAATAAACATGTTTTAAGGGATTACAAAAATAAATATAAGAGTCGGTGCCTAAAATTGTGATGTGTGGATCCGTATGTCAATGCTATATATTTTCTTTTATTTCTGCAGTCAGTTAAGTATAGCTTTACACTAAAAAAAAGCACTAAAATTATATGAAAAATCAGCACAAACCCATTAAAACACTACGCTTTATTTAGGTACTTAGATTATTGCACGGACTTTTACAGAAAACCTGACAAACCTTTCAAGTTTTATTATAACGCTATATATTATGTCACGATTTTGTCCATGGCAACACTCATAATCATCATGAGTCATGACTGGGTGTTTACCACGAAACACTAAATTCGAAACTTCGGGTGGCGAATCCCTTTCACTCGTCATTCGAGACTGAATGGAGAGAAAGGGATGGAGCTAATATAACGTCAAGCTTCAATTTTCAAAAAATGGCCTTTGTCTCCAAATAAAAGCCAAAAGTTGCCTAAAACCCAGTAACATTGTGATTTATAGACAAATACAACTGACCTCTGAACTACTATTCATAATAACTCAAAAAAACCGTTTCTACCTGATACTAATTAATAACACAAGATATACACACACTTATCTATCACCTAATTAAAAAAACGTAATATCGATGATTTCACGGTATAACAAAATAATTTAAGACAAGTTAGAAAACTGGTTAGTATTGCATTATACTTCAAGTGTTGGGACTATAGTCGGTTTAAAAAGAGGTTAACGCGGTAACAGGCAATTACTATGTTAAACTAAGCTTTATGGACTAATACAAACTTGGAGGTAAAGTAAAACTAGAGTGTTACAATCTGTAAGCACTAAGGTGCTTCGGGTTTGTACTTCTCTCTCACTTGCTCTTAATAAGAGTGTATGAGAGCGAGTGAGAGACAAGTAAAAACCCGAATCACTTTCAAAGAGCTATCGCACTGTAATAGTACTCAGCTACCTATCGCTGTCACACTCTTTTTGGTATCTGTAAGTTTGTTATGCCAGAGAGCGTGAAAGTGATAGGATAAACAGCTAACTACTATTAAATACTCTAATTTTACTGTACTGCTCAAGTATATTAACTTTTGTCCAAATTAAAATCTTGGGACATTGCAATTAGGTACTTTGACGAAGAAGTACTTCAAGTTGCTACTTTACAAAAATAAGACACAAACTCTTTTACTGTCTGTAGTTGAAATTACATAAAAATCTGTCGTAACCACTAATATTCATGAGAATGTTAAATAAGAATTAAAGTAAAATATAATTTAACACCAAAATAATATCTATATACAACTTATAAAGTAACTAGGAGAAGACGAGACCTGGGACTAGGTTGTATAATAATCGTTGTCATTTTAAATGGCAATTTGTTAGTTAAAGGTGGAAAAAAGTTAGGTGCAAATAACTTAATAATTGCAATACACAAAGTAGATCGAAAGAGATATAAAGCCTAAAACAGCGAAATCGCGTAATAAGAGCCCCTAAAGACTATCCACCCTTGTAACGTAAATCTAGAGTAGTGATGAACAAATATGACGAAATATACGAACCCTAAGTATGGGATAGGACCTCTATTTTACTGGGTAAAATGATATTGCCTTTGACGTGTGTTTACCTGAGACCCAACTATTCCAAGTAGATTAAGTAGATTCGGTCGTTCGGTCGAATGCCTTAGGAAAGTCGCGTAGACACTCGAGACGAGGCGTGGAGTAGTATAGTAAAGGCGTGGCTGGGCCGCGAGACGCAGTTTTGACATTTCACCTTTTTATGTTTTAATTTAGTGAATTGGACTAGGCCGCAACGCCTCGACTTCGCAGAGAGCGACTTCCCTTGAAAACCTACAATCTGTTGGCGCGTCTCTGATGACTAGCCACTTGAGTTTGATGGCCATAATTATGCTCCTTCCTTTATATTTAAACCTTAACAGTAGGTACTTACTGTAAAAAAAATCAAGCACCACCCTTGCTTTATAGTCAGTTAAAAAGCTTAAAACGACATCGACTCACATCTCTACAACTACTCATATTGACAATATAATACACAATATCTAGCATAACTATGTAAGCTGTAATGCTACAATATCCACGACGATAAAGCTCCTTCTTGAATGCGGCTGTGAGTACCGTATACTTAAAACCCTGTCCACCATAAGCTGTGGTGAACTGAACAAAGTCAGTGAAATAAATACAGGCGAATCAGTGAGATTTACAAATAAGTATGATCATATACAGACGCCATAGGATATATGAGAGAAAACAAGCTGCTTAACAATGCCTAAACACGCTGTGACGCTAAAATAACAGCGTCGAGTTCAGAAACTTTTCAAACCTCTTTTCTCTTTGAAATAAAAGTCGTCAGTCGCACGTTAATAACAGCTAAACACCAGGGCATCAACCTTACTTCATAGACATTCAGTTCTATATTAAGCTGTCAACCATGCCGAACATACGCGTCGTTGGTGTCGAACCAGTGGTGCGGATATATCCGTCCATGGCATTGAGCTAGTGGTGTCGATATAACCATGGATGGCATTGAACTAGTGGTGCGGATATATCCGTAGATAGAGTTGAAAAGTTTAAATATATTCTATGGCGACTACAACAACAGCAAAGGCCTTTGCGTATGTAATAAACGATTTACTTAAATATTATTTTATCTTTAACAACGCACTTGTGTGGCAAGAGCGCCATACTGCCGTAATCCGTAATACAGAAGGCTCCTAACTGTATAGTATTATATGCATTTTTAATCTAGATTGTAGTTGGCCGCCTTTTTTCGAATCACGGCAGCATAGCCTACCCTACCGTTGCAGAGATAAAAATAGCTATGGCAGTCAATATCAAAAGCCACTATAGCCTCGCAAGGCCCACGCCAAATTTCGTTAGTTCGAAAAATAATCTTGTGACGGTCAACTAAAGTCAAAAGTCACTTTGACAAATGTCTTAAATTTAGGACGTTGGGCCTTACGAGAATAGTCAAGTTCCAGCAGCAATTCATGATTATCAACCCTTTTTCAGGCAGACTTTTTACTCACCACATATGTTATATAATTTCAACCTTAGCAGCTTAAGTTAGGGTTCAAGTGTGATTGAATATACGACACACGTACTCTTAACTTGCATCGTAATTCATGCATATGGATTATATAATTTAATTTTGTTAAACGCACCTGAAAAAGGGTTAAAGCATTTCATCACCGTTAAAAACCGAATTCAATTGTAATAGTATATACGGTACTTATTACTTGTAATCCTTAGTAATTTACATGGTACATAGCATATTATAGTTTAATGAGTCGTCGAAATATCACATCGAATTCGTGGTCCATTACGTACATTTCAGAGCAAATATACTAATTATCGACATTGTGTTCCACTATTATTCTAACAACCCATTTATTAACATTAATACACTTATAGATATTTCCAGATAAGATAAAGATCTGAAAGCAACTCCTATCATATCGAATAAGCCAATGAACAAGTTATGGTTACTACTACTATACTTTTTAATTTTGATGACACATAACTTATAAATAACTACAGACGGGTAATGCAAGTCACTACCTCTTCATTCCTAAATCGTCAGTTAAACTTAAACACAGACCAACATTTTGTAAATAAACAATAAGTATAATAACTAACATGGTTTATTCTTTACTGAGTTACATGTAAGGTAAAACCTAGCTGTAATTATTATTGTTGAAGTAAGAGAAAATCGTTGTTTCTTAAGACATTTCGAACCCATTAAAGTAATTCCCAGTCGCTTTCACAGTATTTTATCAATGCTATGATGATTTTTAACCATTTTTTTTTTGACATTTTAAAAAAATCTGTGGTATAGGTCGTTTTGCAAGAGAGCTATAAATGGATCGAACGGATGAATGTATACACAAGTGAACAATTAATATATGGGCTTCTGTTTGAAATTCGAACTACGTTTAAAAGGACGGCACTTACACAAACATTGATGACATTCGTTTCGTTCTTACCATTCATTGCAGCTCTTGAGAAAAATGGCCAAAATGTAGGGCACAAATACAGCTAGAGAAATTTCATCCAACTAGGGAGAGAGGGGGCAAATCAGAAACTTAAGCCGCGCTTGTTTTGTTCTACGCACAAATACTACAGGCAAACCAAATCTCCTCCCCCCCCAGGTGAGGTTCCATGGTGAGTGGTAAATACATTAGTTTCAACACCTCCGTTTAACGCGTTTTTGTTTGTCCCTGGTGGTAAATCCATCAATGGTGAAGATGACAATGATTTTAATAATGATTGTATTAAAAAACAGTGTATCTGTGTCTAAAAAGTTAAGGAAGGTGATATTCCAGTTGTTGCGAAGACGCAAGATCGGTCTGTGTTGCCATCCTTTGGGAGCTTATGTTCTGTAGTGGACGTCTTACATGCTGCCGCTGTCTGTAAGATTTTAAACCTAACAAATGTTCTACAACAACATCGATATTCATCTAAGGATGGTGACAGACCAAAAAATATCCGGTTACAACGTAAAGTTTTTACACGCACGTGATTTTAACCCTGGCAACACTTAGAGCGTGGCGTCGAGGTGCTCTTTGGGCGCTTGTGGCAACACATGGACCTGTTTCGCCTTGCCCGCGTGGTAAACTTGACCAGGGCTGAATGGTTCTAGACGGGGATGAGTGGAGATGTCCTTCTTTGGATCTGGAAACAAAATTGCCTTTATTAACAAGTTTACCAGAATCTTATTTGGGAGCAAGGCTCTATTAGTGTAAAATTAGTGATGCAATATCCACTAATAAGACACGACTGTAATTTCCGTTCTATAAAGTATTAAAATAATGTGCTTATTTGAATCTTTCGTCCAGAAATTCTAGAGTCTAGAATGTAGACATTAGAAACCATTGATGACTTTTTTTACCTTTGGTATTGGCCGCGATATATTTAGACAGCCGAACGGTGGGTAGGGGTAGGTATCCCGCTACTAGCGGCATCACGTCTAGAGTAACGTTTTGGGCCTCAGCGGTACTCGACTCCATTGTAATAACGCCTAAAAATAATACAAGATGAATACAAGATAAGTACTAACAATAAATATTTCAATGAGTCTCAGTTTTTTTGCTAATTTAAGGTTAGTCGGGACCAAATATTTTGTACCTACCAACAATACTTAAAACTTTGAAACAAAAAGTAGTTTTAAATATACTTTACCTGCTGTTCTACCCAAAACAGCCCACATGGTCTGATCTGCCAAGACCTCATACATAAGAGATGTAAATTCTGTTTCGTTCACCTGTAAAGTAACATCGACTTGTTTATTAAGACTGCACCGAGAAAACCCCGAGGATCCAGTGGTGCCCTCATGAATATAATTGTGTTTTCAAATTAACTAAAGAATTTCCTTGCAATCTGACGATGTTTAAAGAAAGACCATACCTACAACACCTGTTAGTTCGGTAAGGTTTGTTTTATAATAAAATAATCAAGAAAAGACAAAAATTAAACTTATGAAATTTCAGAGAAAAGAAACAGTTGCTAACTGAAATTAGACATTACGCCAGGTAACCGTTTTTCTTCCATGTCCGAAAGATAACAAGGAAGAAAGAACCGAAAATTACAAAACCATTGTAAAATGTAAACGCAATTTTCTTACTTACCCTTTGCACGCAAAGTTGCAAGCAGCAGACTTGCGAGGCCCTACAAAAGTCAGACCCCTTGCTAGGCTCCAATTTAGTCCTAATTACAAACAACGTGGTACAGTCCTGAATGTCGAACGGGCAGCTGAACGTTCTAGAAGGCTCGTCGGTCTCAACCGGGCGGTACTCCACCGAGAACGAGACTTTCATCGGACCAGCTCTCACTAATGGATCTTTGAGCAGTTCCCACATTAAAGAGGCTGTCGTACCGTCTGAGGCTACAATCTGGAAAAATATTGGGGAAATATCACCAACGACAAATTCCAACAACACTTATTCGAAATATAGACGTTATAACATTATATTTTCGTTTGCCCTAACGCATCGGTTGTTCGAATAATAATTTGTCCTAAACTGGTTTTTAGCTGAGTCGACCAATATATGAAGTCTTCCAAAATTAGCTGCAAGGTTCGGTAAGTTTGGTGTAGTTGAATAACCACACTAAAAAGTTCTAAAATTCAGACGGAATTAACTTTAGGATAAACGAAAATTCGGACAAGCGATGCATTACGTAGGACATAATGACGATTACGGTTTCCATAGGGGAACCATATAATAAAGTTATGGAAGTTACTTCCGACAGTTCATTATACTCACCATGTCTTTGGCATTTTTGGGATTCAAATCCGACATAGTAGTGATGCCGTCGCATTCCAACTTAGGTTCTGTTAACTGGAACTGAACAAGATGCGCGACCGTCGACTTGAGCGTGACGTGCACGAACTTCCGCGTGTTGGACGTGAGCAGCCGCCACGATGCCACCATCGGGGGGGAGAAGTGGAGGGGGACTTCCATCGCCGCTTCCCACCATGGGCAGTTGAGCCACACCTATCAAAGTTGATTAAATAATCATTGAAGCAAAATCAGTGCTTTTTTGCGGCAAAGATTGCTATCACAAAAACTTCTTACAATTTTTTAACCAACCAAAATTAGAAACTTCAACAGCATAATATTATAGCTCTAAATGAAACAAGACTAATGTGATTCCAAAAATACGGACGCAAATCGATCGTTTTACACCCCCGGAATGTTACAATAATCTAGAAAACTGCCTGGTTTCTTCGTATTCTGGTAGATGAAAGAGTTACACCTAGTTTTTTAACCTAAGTTTTGCCACTATAGCTAGGTGGGAAAAGACACCAGTTCTTTCCCAGGTCCATTCCGCAGTACAGACCACACCGCTAGTGAAGACCACCAGGTAAGAGTAACTGATCTTCGGGCTACTGGGCTCGTATAAATGGGCTATCAAGAACTGCCAAGTTCCAGGCAGTAAACAGTAAAGTACTGAGGAATGCAAGATGATAATTTGTATTTTCACTACATGAAACTTGCAGCTTTTAACTATTCATAATACTGGTCACTGATCTTGAAAATGTAACTTACAGTATGCTCAACACTCTTCTCCTTCCTGGCCTGCAGACTGGCGAACAGCTTGAGTGGCACCCGCGTGGTCTCGAACGGCTTGCTCGCCAGCACCGGTATGGACAGCTCGCGGACCAGAGACTCGCTCTCTCCTCGGACCAACAGGCCCGTAGACGTCTTGAGTACTATCGTTGCGTTCTAGAAGAATTATTATAACTCTTTGTTCATATCGTTTGAAAGAGATTTGAGTAAACTGAATGATGGTGTTAGAATTTAATTAGGAGAAATACTGGAAAAGGACCGAATCTTAAGTACCGACGTGTACGCATGACTCGATATATCAATGTGGAAGAAGCGAAAGAGATTTGTCAGGATCGTAGCAGGTAGAAAGAAGTGGTCTCTGCCTACCCCTCTGGGAAACAGGAATTTAATTTGTGTTGATATTCCTACTTTGACGAGTTACACTTCCTACTGTAGTTTACCATAGACGGAGGTGATAGTAGGTGAGGCTGCATACATGTCCTGTGTATCCTCTTTTTACGATAAAAATATTTATCTTATCTAAGAGAAAACCATTCCGTTACTTTGACTAAGATATGTCAAAATGTACATGAACACCAAATAGGTTCAAATAGCACTTACAACTAAAACAAGGCGTGAAAAAATATTTATCTAAGCATTAGTTAAACGTACCTCCTCAATATGCGAGCTGCCACTCGTCACAACGAGCTCCATTGCGTGTTCCAACCCCGCCACCAAATCCTTCTTAGGCTCGACCTTATTCAAGTACACATTCACTCCCTGCGTCACCACATCATACCCCACTTTAGTACTAACAAGAACATTGGACAAAAACTCCAATTTCTCTTCTATTAGCAAAGAAACCTGCCCTATTTTAAATGTCCCAGGCGCTTTTGCTATGCATTCCAAAACAATCTCATTCGAGCCTGGTTTTAAAGTAATATCATCGCATTTGAATGCGTTTTCATAACTGTTTCTGAAAGTTGCGGACGGTTTCCTATATTTGCTGCTGTCTGACCGCTTGAGGGTCACCTTTGGGTTTATGCATTCTACTGTGGCTTTTTGTAAGGATTTGTCTTCCTTGTAGTGGAGTTGAGAGGTTATGTGTAAAGGGTTTACTAAAGGATTCTTAGGTTTTAAATCGTCCAGTCTTATACTGAAAAAAAAATGGATACAAGCTAGTGTGCATAATTAAGGTAATTTCCATATCGATACCTTAGTGCATAATCGCACTAAATGATTTTATTTTGCCAGTAAAGTTACGAACTTATTATTTTTGCACAAACATACTAATTACAATAACTTTTCAAATGTAATTAGTACAATTGTGAACTAAGGTATCGATATATGTTATTTTAAACTCTCTTTAAGATTTAGAAGAATGTAATTTGTCACAGTGCTACCAGTTAAAACATATTTGATCAAATTAATAAATAATAATCCAAAACGAAATTATACTTCAGACTTTCTATAACTTCTAAATGAATGCTAAACGAAAAATAAAATAAAAATATATATATATATATAAATGTAGTCGACTAAAAAATGTTTAAAGGGTAATAACTAAGCTGAGTTCACGACTGATTTGTGAAGCACGATAAAGTACTTACCTACTAATTAAATTAGGTAATTCGTTCTCCAACTCGGGCGCAGATTTCCTCGGAGAATTATTCTGCGATCCTAAATTATTATTAACACTTAAGTCAGTCTTAAAACTTTTAACCGGCGTCCGTTTCTCAATTTGCTTATCCACCTTAAACAACTCTATACTAATCGCCGCACGGGTACAAATAATATCTTTCGGCATATTGCTTTCGACCACTAAACAGCATTGAACCTTATTGTCAGTGATGTAGACACCACGTTCGGACGGCAGTAGCGTTGCGGATACAACTTTGAAGCATTCATTGAGCTCAGTTAACACTGGTTCCGGTTTCTGTGAGAGATTCTCCCGTATTGATTTCATCATTTCTTCGAAATAGAAGTTTCTGACTAGGATTTCTAATTCGGCAGTACATGCTATTGTTGCAGAGAGCTTAGTATATCTGGAAATAAAAATAAATCAAAAATAACGAGTGCGATCGTGTTTTAAAGATAAGAAATAAATGTCGTAAGAAATGTACTCTCGTTACACCAAAGGACTCGAACGCAGAAATAGGACTCGAGTCATATGCGAGACTCGCTTAGTTCGCGAGACTTGTACTGAGTCGAGTCTCGTCCTTTGAGTTTAAGTACGTTAAAAAAAGGACTCCCAGAACTCGAGTCCTTTACAATACATACATTAAAGTGACAAGACCATTTCAAAGAGTTCTTACCTGTCGACATCCTCCATTTTCTTCGCAGCTGCGACCAGTTCGAGCCTTGTCTGAGCAGCGAGGTCCTTCCACCCCTGTTCCTCATAAGACCGCAGGGCATCCATTAAAAAAACTACCGCCTTGCCCGTCTCGCCCAACTCAGAGTAAAAGGAGGCTAAATCCCGACCTATTAGACGCGCGAATCTAAAAAATACATTGATAAGTCAGGATTTATTTCTGAGAAACTAAATTCTTTCGTTGAAAATGTTTTCGTTTATACTAAGGTAGGGAAATATGTTTATATGGGATAAGGTTTAGTATAAGGATTAGTGTAAACTGTTGTGAAAGGTTTAAGGTTTGTACGACAATGTGGTAAAACTTCCCAAAAATGCTTGATCTGGTCAATAGCTCAGAAAGAGAATATTGCCTTTAGAAAATGCACCATGCATAATTTAAACAAATGTATATTACAACACACACACACAAGCTCACGCCTTTATTCCCAGAGTGGGGTAGGCACAGCTACAGAATTATCAACCACTCCAAAAACCTGTTGACAACTCTGCAACCACATTTTGCACAATCAAGTTAAGATGTTTACCATACCAGTGTATTAGTGACAGGTTGCAAGCCCATCGCCTAACAGTACTAGGCAGCCTTATTCCCTTAGTCGTCTCTTACGACATCCACGAGAAGACATGGAGTGGCACTATTCTAACCCGGCAACCACACAATAGTAACTTAAGAGAAAGAGATTTGGCAGGATCGCAGCAGATGGAAAGAAGTGGCCTCTGGGAAACAGGCGTGATTTAATATGTATGATATAACAACTACATAGATAACCATAGACGACATACTAACCTTAACCTTCCTATATGCTTGTAAGTGCCCATTGCGAGTTCGGCTAGCTCCAGATAATATTGTTGGAAGCACGTTTTGCTACACAACGCCTCCTTAAGCCTGTCTGTGGGCGTGGGCTGGTGGTTGTTGGGCTCGCTGTCGCCCATGCCGGCCGAGAGCATTACCACCAAGTGTAGCTGCTCCGAGCTTGGGTCTGGACTACCTGGTAGCAAGCCACAGAGCTTGCCTAGTTCGTGAAGCTGTGAATTATAATCAAGAGTTTAAAAAATAAAACCGGGCGACACGATTGTCAGATACAATCCTTTTCATAGTCTATAACAGTCACCGTTCTCTATAGTTTGCTCGATTTCATGTCAAGTGATGCAATTATGGCAGATGAAATTTGGGCAAACGAAGTCATCCTAACAGTCACACGTTCTTTATGGATCGTATGGTACATTTATTGAAATCGGTCCAATATAGTACATTCCCAAACACCGCTTTGGGCTTTGGAGTAATTTTTCTCTTTCTATCTTAGGATGTGTGCACTAAAATGTAACATTGACGTGCAACCAGTGTTGGGAATAATAGTTTGGTAAAGTCTGGACGATCTGATTTCCATCGACATCGCTACGTAGTACGTGCCAACCCTAAGGATGATGATGGGTGGGAAGCCCGGCAGGAGCAACCAAAAGAATACTAGACTAGTACTGGCAGGGTCTCGTCACAGGCTAGGTAGGGCTGTCCAACAGGCTACTGCGATGAGTACTCTAACACTAACCTTGTCCTTAGCGTTGTGAAGCAGCGGCGCCTGCATCGCGGTGCACATCTCCAGTGCGCTGTTGGAGGCTAGTCGCTCACAGGCCCTGAGGGTTTCGGCACAAGCTAACTGCGCCCAACAGGCTGCTGCGCCTTCCACGGCCGAAGCGCCGAGGAGAGACAGCTCAACTAGCGTGTTATGGACGGTGCTGAGACAGCGAGACGCGATCTAAAATCCATTTAGTTTCTTTACATTCTAGAACATTCATCAGTGGTAGCATCGTCTTGTCGACTCAGTCACGTTAGTGGATTTTCGGAACACCGACGTCCCTCTTCATAAGAGAGTTGATCAACGCGTAATTTTCCCTCGGCAGAAGACGTAGAAATCAACATTGTAAATTTATCAAAACTTGAAGTCTAAGTTTGTTTTTCTCCAGAGAAACTTCGCTTAGCAGTTTGGAAATTAAAACTCAACATTTTGATTTAACCCTTAATTAAGGCGCCATTAATTCTTCCGCGTGCACACCACGGTGTTAGATTAAACTGCACTGCAGACATTTGCAGACCACATATACATATAAGCAGGTCAACGTTGCGTGAAACAGTTTTGCGACTGTCATGCATGGTTGGTGCATTGTGTGTCATTTATTCATTTTCAGTGAGTCTTATACACTTGGGAGCAAAGAAATCGAGTCACTTAGTAGGTACTGAATTTTCATAGAAAGTGGCTCGATTTCTTTGCTCCTAAGTATAGCTATGCCTGCCTGATTTATGATATTTTTTTCATAGGTACTTGAAGTTAACTTAGAACGCGTACGCACTAAGGATTACGCCTTCGAGCGTTTTATGGCGTTAATTGTATATTTTATTTCACAGTTATTATAAGACATATTTATATCTCAACTACTGCTGCGAGCGAGCAAAAAGTATATCCTATTGCTTATTACATCTGCCTAAATTAGTCACTAACAAGAGGGACGCAGCAATACGTTGGAACGAGATGGAGATATCTCCATAAGTATCTAACGTATTGCAGCATCCCTCTTTTTACTGACTAATTTAGGAAGGTGTAAAAAGCCTTTGAGGGCAACAGCTACTTAGTTACTATAAGATTTTATTTTAGCTCATCAACTAACATAGCTTTTGTATTATTGTTTTTTTTTTGTACTGGATAAATTTAAGGTTGTGGCAATAAAGATTATTCTTATTCTTATTCTTAGTATTTAATAGCCGGGGTGCGCCATTGCCGTGTTTGGTTACGTGCATGTTAAGTAACATCGAGCGGCACTGTTGTACTTCATTGTAAACTCAGCTGCCACACACGTCTGTTGCCATCAACTACCTATT
The DNA here is from genome assembly GCA_963966035.1 of Acleris laterana. Lineage (NCBI taxonomy): Eukaryota > Metazoa > Arthropoda > Insecta > Lepidoptera > Tortricidae > Acleris > Acleris laterana. The sequence goes on along the minus strand of OZ014459.1, from coordinate 9,731,125 downwards.
TTAAAAAACTCGTACAAGCAAGGTACACCGGCGTTGAACACGTTAGCGAATAGCAGGCAACAACAACAATTGCAACACCCTAATTTGAACGGAAACTACATAATTAATCTAGTAATTAAACTCACCAACGAACCCAAAACAACACAATTGCAACGTAATTGCTTAAACGTGTTCAATCATTTACAATAATTAAGGTGTTTTCCACAATATGGGATATGGACAGGAGACTAAATAATGCAAATTTTCTTTGGACCACAGTTAGAGCATGTAAAATCCAAATCGTTTTTGACCTGTTACGGTACTTTTTCTAACTCGGTCACCATTACTGTCAAGTACCTAAATAAGAGCTATAAAAACGTTGACATACGACAACAGGTAAAAAACGATACGGTTTTTAACGTGTTGAATAAAGGCCCAGGTTTTCGAAAAATCGGAATATCGGACCATATTCCGATACTGGCAAAACCGATATTGGGCTCGTGTAATTTTAAAGTTCCTTTTTAAATAGTAAAATAAATGATTTGCGCGTGGCCAACATCTTTCTGGTTTTGATATTTTATATGTATTACCTACAAAAACCTCCGATATAAGATACAGCGCGTGAGATTAATCCTAGCTTGTTTCTAAAACAAACAGCAAGCTCCAGTCGAATGAGTTTCAATTATAATGCTAATCAATCATGAAGTAATTACATTATTCAATCGTTTAAATGTTTGGATTCTATTAAAATATTCGCCAGCACGCCTTAAGCAAAACATATAAGTTAGAAACCTAGCTATTCCGCCTGTAAAAGATAGGGACAGATTACAGCATCTGATAGCCAACCTTCACTAAGAATAAGTTGGAGAGGCACTTTAACAAGATAAATAATTTAGGGTCGGCGGGGTAATTCCGACTATGGGGTAAAGTTCGATTAAAGATTAAATGGAATAAAGTTTTAAAATGATTTATGCCCTATTAATTTAGGTACTTAAACTTAAAATAAAATAAAAATAAAATAAAATAAATATCAGGGGACTATGGTCACACCAATTGACCTAGTCCCAAACTAAGCTCTAGGCTTGTACTATGGGTACTAGACAACTATATAAATACTTATATAGAGAAATATATACTTAAATACATAGAAAACATCCATGACTCAGGAACAAATATTTGCGCTCATCACACAAATATCTGCCCTAACCGGGATTTGAACCCAGGCAGAGATGGGCAAAATTTATTCGAATGACGAATAACGATTGAGAATAAAAAAATCATTCGCGAATAACGAATAAATTTTCCGAATGATTATTCTTATTCGTACATATGGCGAATAAATTATTCGCGAATAAATCATTCGATGAATAAATTATTCGCGAATAAATTGTATCACGAATAAATCATTCCCGAATAAAATACTACGAATAAATTATCCTTGTTTAAAAGTCAATCGCTATAAGATCGACAGGGGTATTAAATTAAATAAAGAAATGAAAAATATATAGTGGTTTTGTGTGGTCTTGAGATACCACATCACGGTTTTCACTCAAATCCGTGGAGTTTAACGAGCTATCCTTGCTGGACTGGATATTATCGTCATCGTCATTAACCTCACTCATTTTTTTGTTAAAGTAATACACAGACTTCAGAGATGCGACTGGTTTAGACCAAAGTATGCGAATGACTAATTTTTGTGAAATAATAATGAACACGGGTAAACAAACCGATAAGAAAATTGAGTTACGTGGTTATCTCGTTCATTCATATATCCATCTCTTTCTGGTTGGCTACCTGCGAGACAATCCCTAGACCCTAAAATATGCTCCAGTTGCATTTTAATGGTAAATTTGAAAGTGTACTATAATATTATTCGTGGTATTTATTCGAATAAAATAAAGAATAATTCATTTATTATTCGAAGAAGTGGTAGAATAATTTATTCGCGAATAAATTATTCGCGAATAAATTTATCGCGAATGATTGTTTATTCGAATGATTATTCAAATAAAAATTTATTCGAATAATGCCCATCTCTGAACCCAGGACCTCTAGCTTCGTAGGCAGGGTCACTGCCAACTAGGCTATCGCGTCGTCAAAACGTTGTATTCACTTCACTCTTTAAGACATGTATTTTCCTTAGTTGGAACAGGACCGACCGAAATTACTACTCTTTGCCCAGGACTATATTGCTTTGGAAGCAGAGCTTCCCAAGCTTTTTGCCTTCAATAATAAATAGTATTTTCATTCCACCCTTTGATTATTTTCTTGACAAAAAACAAACGTATAAATTTTGTTGTTTACAAATTGTGCCCGAAGAAAAGAGCTTCCACGCAATCGAAAACACGATAAAATTAAATGCAAGAAATAATGTATCACGTGTACTTATGTCTAGATAACTGCTCAGTGTAATTGGTAAGTAAAGTAATGCGCTTCACAGATGGCTAGCCAACAGGAATAATCAGCCAATGTCTAGGTCTCATTAGAAGAAACAGTGCGTTTTACGACAGTTACCGACAGAATAAAGCAAGTGCGTGAAATTTAATGATTATTGGTGTATTGTTAGTTTATTTTGGTAATTTAATAATGGAGAATGCAATAGTCATCCATACTATTATTAAATGTGAAAGTAATTTTGTCAGTTTGTTACGCTTTCGCGGCCAAACCGCTGAAACGATTAAGATGAAATTTTGTATTAGGATAGTTTGAACCCTGAAGAAGGTTATAGGGTACTTTTTACTCCAGAAAATTGAATATATTTCCCAGGGGAAGAGGGATAGACAACTTCTACGCGGAGTTGCAGGCAACATTATTTTCATAAAGGGGCTTCTAAGCGGGCCATGTTTTGCTGCAATTTGTGGCAGGCAACTAGTGCTATCTTACTCTTACTTGGTATGTTAGAGCAAGATGCGTATAGTTGCCGGCCAGATATTGCCGTGAAAATGTTGCTCGTTTAGAAGCCCCCTAAAGATGGGGAAGGTGTGTCAAACTATCAATACAGCCTAAGAAATTATATCGTTTGTTGCACTTGCCCCTTTAAGTTGCTAGCATTGCTACAGACGAAAGGTGTCTAGCCATAAGGCCCGTGCCCGGCTAATGTTTACACTTTAACTTTAAAAATGTATCGTACTAACACAAATCAAACCTTACTTTTCAATGCCTCACTTTGAACCGATCTGGTGCCGAGCGATTATGTCTGCGCCAACGTTTAAGGTGAACGCACACATATCCGAGGCGAAGATTGAAAAGACCATACTTCGATAGTTCGGTCATTGTGAAAGGATGGATGAAAGAGATATACAGAGCAAAAGTGAATGGAAGGGTAAGTCGAAAAAGTTTTGGTTGTTTTTTCCAGTTAAAACAATTGCAAAACCTTCAATATTTATCCTGTACTAACTTATTGCACCGTGCAATAAAGTTTGGATAAATATATGTTAGTAAAGGTAATCCATCCAAATCCTAATGTAACTTTATGACCGTGGCAATGGGTATACGCGATACACGACCTCTACGTGGTCAAAGTGTCGGGCGGATTGCTGGTGATATCTCAAAATCAATAGCCAAAGCAGATTCAACCCTCTAAGGATAAGGTTGCACTTGCTATGGGAGTTTTGTCAGAGATAAGGCCATTTGTCTTTGGCAGGGCAGCAAATCCTGCTCAAACTGCATGAAACTCTTAGTTTTCTACAACAAGTCATCAAACAAATTTAATAAGCCCCTTATTTTGAAATCAAGACAAAAAAATGCACTTACCTCCCAAGGTTTATTCATTAGCAATAACATGGCACTTTGACGTTGAAATAAATAACTTCTGAAGTCCAGCAGGGACGCCTTCTTCTTAATAATAAGATCTCGCAGTTGCTGCGGTACTAACGCAGTCAGTCTCACAGCCTGCCACGATGTAACCGGTTGCTTGAATGTCTCTAACCATTGCGGGCCCTCCGTCACATTAGAATTGAGTACAAATTGCGAGAACAATGCATCTAATTCATCATATTGGACTAAAGCTTCTTCATACAATCCTAACATTTCTAATACAAATGCTAGTTGTTCCTGCAACAAATATATTAGTAAAGTTTTTATACTTAATAAAAGTTAATAATAATATAAAAATAATATACTTTATTGACCAGTCATAGTTAAAGTTCTCAAGTTAAGATCTCAAAATAGCTGATGGTAAGTGGGATCTGAGACTCGTAGACATTTGCATTCTCAAGACTACAATCTTAAGACAGCAAATATATTTGTGTGACTGAGGACCGGAAGGAATGTTTCTGCACCAGTAATTTCACTAGTTGTGTTATCCGTACACTGGAAGACAACAGTGCAAACACTGCTGCTTGCTGGTAGGTAAAAAGGTAAGATGGTGGTAGCCATCAGGATCGACCCTGCACAAGGTCTTCAAGGTCACGAAACTATTCTTTTAGTTTGGTGGTTTCACAATTACTATGAAACTATTATTTATCCTAATTTGTTTGTTTTAATTTTAGTCCTGCCTTCAGTTCAAAATGTAGTGAAAAATTTATATGGTTTCCTGCAAAGTGACTAATTGAATAGGTACTTCAACTGTAATTGGAACTATTTAAGATTAAGGACAGTGTCATAGGTAAAGGCTTATGCATATTCATTTTGTTATCAAAGCTTACCTGTAAAATAAAATATTTACAAAAATCCCACTCTGGTTCATTCCTTTTTTCTCTCTGCTCTCTCATATGTTCCTCGAACTTTAATAATGCCTTGTTATATGCCACGAGGGCAAAATGCCTAATTTTGGCTACGAGGGCACGCCATGACTCTGCACTCCTCGCTTCTGACTTTATAGGATTAATAACAGACAAAAACCGGTCTTCAGTTTGTTTCACAGCAAAATCACCCTTTATTTTATCTAGTACAGTGGTTCTAGGTAAAAGTTTGTTGGTCTTTCGAATATCAAAAGTTTCTACTTGAATGATCATCCAGTCCGTGATACCTTTTTTTTCTAATTGCTTGAGCCATGTTTCAATCTCTTCTCTGAGTGTTGTTTTGTAATATTCTATGTCCTGTTGTTGGTACAAACAAATGATTTATGTAAAGAGTAATTTGTAATCAAAATAACATTATTCACATTCTTTTGTAAATTAATTTTCTTTGTGTGACCAAATGTATTTATGTTAAAAACATGCAATGTTTAATTGCTGAGCATTAAAGTTAAATGCCTTCAAATAGTTTCTGCCGTAATACCATAGCAGGCAGGTAACTAGTAATAGTATGAGCATTTTTAACTTAATATGCTTACTAATAGAGCATAGAATGTCTCGACTACTACATTGCAGTTAGCTGCTTTCTTTTGTATAACAGCAGATTTGACCATAATTAAATTAAAACAAAAAAAAAAATTGCAAACTTACCACACAGTCAGTCCAATAAATATTTAAAACTGGTCGCTTCAGTAAGTTAAGCTCAGATTGCACTTTGTCCTTACTATATTTAATAAAAGAGGCCTCCAAGTATACTGACTTAGTGGCTCGGCCATAGGCCCGCTTCCACTCACACGAGTCCTGCGGGATCGCCGCGACCAGCGGAGCTTCGAGAGTGCAGAACAAGTTGAAGTCGCCAGCACCTAAAGAACGAAACAAATTCAAAATATTCCTAGTTCTGATACAATCTTATACTTTACCCACAAGGCCTATGACCAACTTACATGTTACAATAGGCTTGTTGGTCATTCCTTCGCGTTGGCCTGGCAAATTATCGACCCCCTTCATTTTTCATTATCAGTGAAATCCTCCGGTTGTGCGGGCATGACACAAATTCTAAATTCCGCCTAATTACTTATAAGTAGGAATCCACCCACTTTACTACGAGTAAATATTAACCACAATCATACGATTTTAAAATTTGTTCCGGTTTAGCTAGCAAAGAAGAATTGATGTTCAATTCGATTATAATTATTTTCAATTCGCTTTGATTTCTTTTTTACGATTAAAAACTGGATTTTGATTGTCAAAATTCGTCGCTGACAGCCTGACAGCCACCCAACACGACAGTGACGTTTCGTTACTTTTTTTTATATAAATAAAATGCGCGTACTGATCTGAGAATTAAAAATACTTTTAAGAATTATAAATCCAATATCAAAATAGTTGACAAAGCTTTGTTTATGCAGAAATTGGTTTTCCTTGCAACGTACGTGAATCGTTTTTTAAATAAAAGTAAATTAATTCCTTTTTTACCCTGTTTGATACAGTTCCAAGCAACTAGCAACCCTGCCTACTCTATAATAGCAAGCAAATAGTCTATGCGGCGCCATAATGTCGCTTTCTGTTTTGGTATCATCTCACAATAAAGGAAATCAATTTTCATAACTTATACATGATTTTTGCGTTTATTCTTAGCGTAAAACAAGAAAAAAATATAGTGTAACAAATTACGCCACCGCAGGTAAATTACTACATTGTATGTTGTTGCATCACTAAGAACTGTGCGCTTCTATGAAGGACTATTTACTCTATTTTGTATTATTCTTTTATTTCCATGATCAAAATCTTGAACTTGACTTGCTTGAATGCGTTGCACTAATTCAAATCGATAGGCAATTAAGTAATTCCACGCTAATTACCATGATGTAGATGGCATCCAAAAACCGCTTGATATTTTTGAGGTTTTAATGAAGGATAGTTTTTAATTGTTGTTATTTTTAGAAGTTGACATTGCATCTATGATTAAAAAAACTTTACATGCCGGAAAAAATAATTTAATAATAGGAGCTTCAATGACCAAAGGATTCAACAGTACTCTAGTTAAAAGGTCTGGTGTATAACAACATTGCTAAACAGCTTACAACAGATTATTTTGTTATGTCGTGAAAATTAAGTTCAATGGATACCAGCCGCTAAATGATATGACACTATTAACATTTCAGTCCACTTTGTATTTTTATAGTGCCTTATATAGGCCTTGGCCTCTATTACATTCTACTTTGTTTTAATCCATCTCATCTTTTATTGTTTGATACATTTGGTGGTTTGAATCATATTCTAACAAGGTTACAACTTTTTTCTAGCTTACAAAGGGTTTAGGTATGTCAAGTTAATCATTACATTCATAATTTGATACAGTTGTTTTACCTCATGAAAGCAGATTGATCATATTTGTAGTTGTAACACGCATAGACACAGACAACACTTCAGTGGTGACAGCTATGCACTGCAGAGACAATGTGCACATGCATCTACACGCAGGTTTAAACCGCGCGTTCCCGCATTCATGAGATGAAGCAACTGTAACTGGTTTTTAGGGATCCTATCATTTTGCTTGCGACCAGTTATGTATTGTTGTCATGTAATTACCAATGATCGGAATAGGTAGAGCTAGTTTGCCTAAACTTGATGCACCTTCATTCAATAATGTATTCCCATTTCGCTCACGCATGAGTCAAGTTTAGGCAAATTAGCTCTACCTATTCCGATCTCTGGTAATTACGCCTCGTGTGAACAAATCATTTTATTTTAATATAATTATCATTACCTTGCATTAACTGTACAATAGTCTTTAGTAAAATTATCTTCATTTCACTACTTTATCATAACTATGGTAGTCATTTTATTTGTGTATTAGTGAGTTTTTTCCCGTATCAAAAAGTCTTGGAAGTGAAAATAGCAATAATATAAAATACTCTACAGCCATGAACACAACAGCGCCAACATCAGCTGATGCCTGCCTCAGCATCGTGCACTCGCTCATGTGCCACCGGCAGGGCGGGGAGAGTGAGGGCTTCTCTAAACGTGCCATAGAATCTCTTGTAAAGAAGCTCAAGGAAAAAAGAGATGAGTTGGACTCTCTGATCACAGCGATAACAACCAATGGGGCCCATCCTAGCAAGTGTGTCACGATACAAAGGACTTTAGATGGAAGATTACAGGTATTTAAAAAAAAAACAATGTTTTAAAATGTTGCACTGTGTAAAATGTTGACCTGCTGAATTTGAACTCTAAGTAGAGATAAAATAAATAGCTCAATTTGTATCTGGTAATAAATCAAATTTGTATGCTCAGTTGTTTCTATTAATAGTGCATGAAAAGTGCTGGGCTACAGTCTGTACTCATCGAACTTGCATCAAAGGATCCTAAGTAAAGAAAAAAATAGAAAAACCTGTATTTTTATTAAAAGAGACCACAGTTTTTCTGCAATGTACAGTGAGATCACGTGGTAGGATCTCCCATGTTACAAAATTAATAGGTAGGGTATATTAGCATGTGATCTTACTGGCCATCCCGAGTTTTTCCCAGTTGTGATTGTGACTCTACAAGAAATCTACCTCGGGATTTATTCTTGTATCTACAGGGCAATGGCCTCTTCAATCTTTGAACTCACCTTGACTTAAAGTATTTTACATACATAAATGCAATCCTGCAACATTCATTTAGCTGTGGATTGCTATATAATTATGTCAGTGACTTGATTTACTTTATTTTAGCCTAAAAGTCACTGCTTTAAAAAGGACAAAATTAATTCTTATAAATACTAACCATAATCATAAATAACCCTTTATTTCGCAAGATCTTAAGTAGGTGTGAATTCAAACCGCTTTTGATTTTGAAAGAGTAAAAAAAATAATTGTGGTTCTACACACAATTTAACAGGGAAATAAAGAATAAACATACTAAGTACCATTTTCACCAAACAATATTAAATTTAATCCTTATCTGTCATTATGACACTTGAATTTGACAGAAAGGGACAAAGAATACTTTAATTAAAATAGTTTTATTAAATTAAATGCCAAAAAACTGAACATCTTAAACATATAGCAAAAAATAGATTGATACTGAGTTATTATTTATTTTTAGGTGGCAGGTCGCAAAGGTTTCCCGCACGTGATATACGCCCGGATATGGCGCTGGCCGGACCTTCACAAAAACGAGCTCAAACATGTCAAGTTCTGCCAGTTTGCGTTCGACCTCAAGTGCGACTCCGTGTGCGTCAACCCTTACCATTACGAGAGGGTTGTATCACCAGGTATTGGTTAGTATTTGTTAAAACACCCATTTTTGTGGCATGAAGTATCAGGACCTTGTTAAATGCCTGTTACTTCTGTGTTGCATTTCTGGGATCAAAAGCGGCCTCTGCCACTTGGTAATAATGAAGCTTCTTGCCAGCGAAATATTTTGTAAGGATATTAACTATCCAGGGTTCAGCAGATTGCGTCCCAAAGAAGCAGGCTGAATTTGAACGAGAATATAGTTGCCTTGACATGACATTCTTGTAAGGGCACTAGAAGTTAAGTAGAGTTCAAAGGGTTACCAACATCAGAGACAATTTCACTAACCAGTTTTTTTGGAGAAATGCGGGGCGCTGCGCGTAGCTTTGGGCGGTGCGGTTTGCTCTGAATTCAAAAGTTATGGTGTTGTATCAAAGCGATTTTGGAGAAGCGATTTTACGTTTGCGGCGGAGCGCGCTGATGGCATCGCCGCGTTGCAAGCAGCGTCGCACGCGTCAATAACACCGTAACCAACCACTCGACGTTCCGGACCACGCTCCGCGTCACGTCCCGCATCTTCATGAACAACATCGTACATTGACATTTGGTGTTTGCGCGGGCCGCTGCACGCTCCGCCTCTCCGTAAACGGAAAAAAACTTCCTTGCCACGCGCGACGCCCCGCGTCTCCGTAAACAAGCCCAAAGATCAGCGATAACTAGCGTAAATTCTGAAACAAAAAAGGCAGTACAATTCAATTTGTTAGCACTTTTCATAACCGAGGAAAAAGCCTCTCAATATTGATTTGCCGACGTACATTTTTGGTTTATTTTACCGCTGCTGGAAAGTGAAGTGTTGGTAGGCACGGTAGACCGTCTAGAAGATCACGGCAAACCAATAGAGGAGCACAAAACCACTCCAGCAATGGACGTCTTTCGACTTATAACGATACATAGCAAAGCAGTTGTGAAGTCATCATTCCAGTCAAAAGACGTTCTTGTGGCACATCTTGGAGGACGCCTATGTCCAGACCTTGGAGGAAGCCTATGTGCCTCCAAGGTTTGCCACAAGGATCGGTCTTGTGCCGCTTGCAGCCACGACGTCCACGGCCTATCTAGACTGCGTCTTCCGGTACGCGCACACCAAGAAGAAGAAGAAGGACCCAAGAAGTCATCAACTCTGCTATCTGTGCTGCGACCAATTTGTGCAGTAGCGCGTATATTTCCAGACCTATCTGGCCTCACGCTGCAGTCGGGCCCCAGCCGGCTGGTGAAGGACGAGTACACGGCGGGGCTGAGCGGGAACGGCATGGACATGGACACGGCCGACCTGGTCACCATCCAGCACCACGCCGCCAGCCCGCGCCACCACCACGCGCCGCTGCCGCTCCACCACCAGCAGTTCCAGGCCGGCAACATCATCATCAACCAGGGACAAGGTACCATTTGTGTGCCTTTTATCAACTCTGCTTAGCTTTATGTTAGTATGATTCCGTTTGTACAAGTCTTGCACCAGTTCTCAGTCAGCCTTACATCTGTCAATTCAATGCTATACATTTTGTCAGTTTTCGAAAATAGTTTCCTATCATAATTTTAATTTACTCAACAGAATATACATTAGTTAAACTTATTTTATCTTAAATAGATAATTAATTACATTCTTTTTAATAAGGGTCCCAAGATTTAATAGATCAGTATTGGCTGAAGGACTGTTGGTATGTGGGTCCCATAAGTTTAGGTTAAAAATCTGACCATAACGAAAATGATAGCCAATAAAAGAAAAAATGAAAGTATTAGGATTTAGATCAATGTAAGAAAAGGCTGAAAATTGCCTATTCACGATTCTATGGTCAAGAGAATAAAAGCGTGTGTACATTATTTTGACCACCTACTTCTGCTGCTAACTGTACCTACATAAGTAGTGTTCCGACGTTTAACATTATGTATAGTCGACCAAGAAACTCCTTTAACACTTTTCTACCCTATTTGTATATTTTTAAGGTTCAAAAGTGGGGAAGGGCTTTCTTGGTCGATTATACAAGGGTAGGTTTACCCTGGGTGGTTTTCCATAAGTATCGGAATAATTCCCATATCGCTACTAGTAGACACACTGATGATGAATACCAACTGCAGATAGTAATTGCTTTGTCTGTATTCTACATCGAAAATAATCCTAAGTTAGTACGTGGATTTTATTACCTGTGTGAGTTTTGTTTGTTTGTATTTTTTATTTTGCATACGCGTGATTACTTTAGTTTGCTTTATCTTTTCGTTTAGCGCCAGAGAGCGTTCAGAACATGTTTTCGCCGACGCACGGGCCGCGGGCACCGATAAGGCCGCCCGGGGCGCCGCCGCAGATGGCCGTCCCCCCTCAGATGGGGCTCCAGAACCACCACCCATCAAATCACGCCGGGCAAATGACGCCAGGCCCGCCTCAACTAGGCCCTGGCACGCCTCAAATGGGCCCAGGAACTCCTATGGGGCCTGGCACGCCTCAAATGTGCCCCGGCACGCCTCAGATGTGCCCAGGAACGCCCCAGATGGGTCCCAGCACCCCACAGATGTGTCAGGGAACGCAGATGTCTGGAACACAGCAAATGGGAACTAACGCGCCGCAGATGGCGTCGCCTCGCATGGCGCCGGCGCCCACCCAAATGTCCCCAGGGACGCCTCAGATGCCCAACATTAGTAAAGGAATGTCGATACCCAGCCCGCAGCAAATGGTCATGAGCCAGCAGAGGACTATAGCTCCGAAACTGGAGCCTCCGGACACGATAGACGCGAGGGCTATGTGGCTACCGAAAAGAATGAACCATTGTAAGCTTTATTTTGATTTTATTTTGCACGTTGTTTTTTTTGTGCATGCTTTCTTTCTTCTGAGGGATAGGGTGTATATTCGTCGTGTTTACAGCTGCCCTGCCAGTGAGTATGTCGCCGGGTGGTACTACGCCGCTCATCGACGGATCCAACACTACATTCTTCACAGCGGAGCAAGCGACCACTGAAACACAGATGGCGACGCAAACAATATCAGGTAAATAGTGGCAAGGATTCTGTTAATTTTTCGTTTGTATTGTTTTGTTCTTGTGGAGTCGGATCTTAGATATCAGTGTCTATCGTATGCATTCGTAACTGTGGCTCATCGAATGGACCCCACAGGATGGCCACTGAAGCAAATGTAGACCAAAAAGGAAGAAGTGTTTTAAAGCGACCAGAAGGAGCATGCAATCAGTACAGACGAATGGCCAAAAAGAGGGGAGGCTTTTGCTCTGCAGTCGGACACACGTACGCTAAAAACACCTTAAATAATGCCGTGGCACTTGTTCTTTAGCTGGTCCAGTCTCCGCGTCCTCAGGATCCGCCGAGAGCTCCCAGCAGAATGGTTTCTCGACGGCGGGCAGCCCCGCGCCTCAACAGAGCCCTTTACCGCGATCGCAGCATCAACAAGGTAATATTTTAACTTGGTATATTGTTTTCAACCCACACTACTTATTATTCGTACATTGATGCAATCGCGTAACGCTGTCTATTTGAGTGGCCTGGTGCGCCGGTAGTATTCTGAAAATATTCCAATTATTCTTATTCAACTCTATCAATTTGTTATTTATGTATTGTTTAATGTTAAGCCCTTTAACGATATTTATTTTTATGCGGTGGATGAGGCACTCTTGATATTAAAATATAGAGTTATAGTCAATTATTATTAGTTAATTATTTATAAAAGGATAATTTAATTAATGAATTATTATCACGCTACAAATATAGGGTCATTAGGGGGATGCATCCCCCATTATGTTAAGCTCATTTGTAGTAAAAAAAAGTCTTGTAGGAAGTACTCTGGCAAGAAAAAGAAGGTCTTGTGTAGATGAAACGTCTTACAGATGCACATTGGACTTCAAAGATATGTTTACACTTTTTCACCTTATTCCATTGAAATAAGGTCCAAAAATGTAAACATATCCGATAACGAAAGCACAAGATGGATAAGACTTTTATTAAATTTCGAGTAGGTACTATTTATATGAAATTATATGCAGTTTCTGTTTTAAATCAGCACACATTTTGTATATTAAGATATACTGAAGTATCATTTTACGAATACGTCTTTCTTACGTCTGTAGATGTGGAGCGGTCATGTTCCCTATATATGTAGACAGTGAACTTTACAAAGAACGTACTGAACATGCGTAATAAAGAAAAAAAAAACTTTTTTAAATCAAATATAGTCATATCCATATTACGGATATCGTTCGACATTATCGTGACGTATTTTGCATCCGTCGCCCGGCCAGGAGTGATATGTGTGGTACAGCGCGCCCCTGTCCGCAGGCACGTGGACGGGCAACAACACGCTCACGTACACGCAGAGCCTGGCGCCGCCGCCCGCGCCGCCCGCGCCCGTCGACGCGCCCGCGCACCACCACCACTACTGTAACTATACCTCACGCGCTACGATCCCATATCCTATCCTACTCATTTAACATCTCCTAAGCAACAACAACAACAACAACAACAACAACAACAACAACAACAACAAAAAAAACAACAACAACAACAACAACAACAACAACAACAACAACAACAACAACAACAACAACAACAACAACAACAACAACAACAACAACAACAACAACAACAACAACAACAACAACACAACAACAACAACCACAACAGTTTTAGAGTTGTTGGTAATTCTGTAGCTCTGCCTACCCCACTCTGGGAATAAAGGCGTGAGTTTATGTATGTATGTGTATGTCATTTATTAGAGAGCCTTTAGTATTTTATTGGTCTGTATTTGTGTATGTCTATAAAACGATTGAAAGTCATATTTTTTATGTCGTTGGCACCGGATACTGTTTAGTTTTTAGCGTGCCGTAGTCAAACTAAGAAACCTTATAGTTTCGCCATGTCCGTCCGTCTGCAGCCTAGCTCAGAGACCATAAGTACTAGAAAACTGTAATTTGGCATGAATATACATATAAGTCACGCCAACAAAGTGCTAAAAATAAAATCTTTTTTATTTTTAATGTACCGCCCCTACACGTAACGTGGGGATGTATTTTTCTTTCTCGACTACCCTGTAGTGTGGGGTGTCGTTGGATAGGTCTTTCAAAAATATTACGGGTTCGTGAAGACAGGTTTTTTGATTAAGGGATCCGTTTAAGAAATATTAAGCTTTATAGGGCTAATTTTTGTTAGAGTCAAGTGTCGTCCTCCCACTGCCAATGATGAGCGAAAAGCTAGTAGAGTCAGCGATCAACTATTAATAATAATATATGTGTATCTTTTATTGACACGGTATAAATAACTTGCTAGAGAGAGAGTTCTTGCCGGCAGTGTAAACAGTCAACGATCAACTATTAATATTTGTTTCTTTTTATTGTAACGGGATATATATCTTATGTCCGTTTCTTGAGCGAGAAAAGAGTATAACTAATCGTTTCCCTTATCCATGGATGGTGGCTGCGTATGCATGTCACAGCTGTAAGACTTCACTATAAACTCCGTGACGTTTATTCGCTGGAATACGTGCGATCCTTCCCCCCTGACTCCGCCCTCGAGCTCGCTCGCCTGCATCAACATGTACACTCGCAGCGCTGCTGGACTCCCCCACTTATCCCCCCCATTCCATATTCCATTCCCCACTTATCCTCACTTATCCTCACTTATCCCCCCCTCTATTGCGTAGTGCCTTCAATCCACGAAAGCGTGCCCCACCATTCAATTTTACGTTGTAATATCGCGAATATGTTCGTAAAATAAAGTAGATGTAGCGCGTTATCCTGGATTAAAAACCATACTACAATTAATTATACCTACACAATAGCTCATCTATAGCCAAATCAAATTACACCTGAGTTTACATTCGTATGTGTAAGCATGCAGACATCCACAGCCATTCGCGAGACATAGCACCGAGCGGTAGGATTAAAAGTTAAAAACAAACGTGGATAAATCGTGAGACGCGGGAAACGAGAATTCTGAATAATCGGCGATGCGAAGTAATCTGGCTATCGTCAATATCGAAAACGATTTATCGACATGCGTATGAAATACACGTTTTTCGAATCGAATGCACTTACTATTCAGACACAATGTTATCAAAATAAGTTTTTTTATTGATACAGACAACGGTAACCCGACCGGATTGCTGTCGCCGCTGCCGGCGCCTGAGTATTGGTGCTCGGTGGCTTACTTCGAGCTGGACACGCAGGTTGGAGAGACCTTCAAAGTTCCATCCAGCAGACCCAACGTAACTGTGAGTACTTTACCAGTTATAAATCGAGATTTCAGTTCATTTCTTACCTAACCTCAAAGAGATTGAGGCCACATTGTGAGTTTATCATTCATGGCACAGGTTAAAGTGATGATGGTTGTGTTTTAGTCCAATTATTTCTTTGTTTTAGTCAACAGTTTGTTTCATTGGTAAAAGTGAAGGAAAATGAAAAAAAAATGTGTTTAGTCAAGCTCTGTGTATTTACAATATCTATAATTAAACCCATTGAAATATAGATTAGTCGTGAAAAAAAAATGTCAAGTATGGTCAATTTCACGTGTGTTTGTGTGTTCAGTCAGGAATAAAAACTTCTGTCAATTTTTAAAATAAAAAACAAGACTGTTGATCATCTATGGGTAAGGACCAAAAAGTTGTCCACGCTAACTCAATCAATTAAATTTTCTATGAAACTTTTCCGTTGTGACACGAAAATTAGCCATACAATTGTAAGGATACTTTTCGTCGCACAACGGAACTTTTTTCGTCTTCGTCGTTTGTATGGTTAACTGCGCTTAACTGTGGTCCAACTTTTTGGTTCTCAACCCTATACGAGTAAATGGCTGACTGATCGATCAAGGCTCGGCCGAAACCGTTGGACCTAGAGACTTGACATTTTGAGAGAATATTCCTTGGACGAGGAAGGCTTTTCTGAAGGCTTGAAATAGCTCTTCAGTACATGGTGATGATTACTTGGATATCCTAGGGGTGCACTAAGAAGGCATTTTTGGAAATTCATCCCCTAAGGGGTTAAAATAGTTGAGTAGCGGAACTCTAGGCGTACGAAGTCGCGAGCGTTCTCTAGTTAAATATAAATGATATGCTTCTAGCATACAGCCTAAGCTTACTTAGATAATTTTTGTTATTACTATATTCGTTCCCAGAGTGGGGTAGGCAGAGCTACAGAACTACCTACAACTTTAAAACTTGTTGATAATTCTGTAACCATATTTTGCACATTTAGACTAAGATGTTTAACAGCGTATTAGTGACAGATTGCAAACCCATCGCCTAACACTACTACAAGCCTTTATTTCCTATAATAGTAGACATAAAATTTACTTGCGCGTTTCAGGTTGACGGTTATGTGGATCCCTCTGGTGGCAACAGGTTTTGCCTCGGCGCGCTGAGTAACGTTCACAGGACAGAGCAAAGCGAGCGGGCCAGGTAAAGTATCAATAGTTTTGTAACAGTTTTTTTTACGATGATGATAAGAGTTGTATTATAAATGGCGTCTAATTATAAGTCGCTCTTATAGATTGGCAAGAAAGGGTGACTGAGTTGGTCAGCAAAAGTATTGTTTTTAATCCGAGAATTTACTCTACGGAAATTATACGTAAAATCGGCAAAATGGAGCCGTGACCTACCATAGAACTGTGTTAACGTGTCATTTTGTGTAGAAATTCTTATAATTTGATTTATAACGTTACTGTGACACAGTTCTGTCGTGATTATACTTTGCGCAACCGTGCGCGCGCTTTTATAAGTACTACTACTGATACTATATTGTGTGTTTGTGTACAGGAATAATTGAACGGGTTCGATACAAGTTCTAACAACGATTAAAAAACGTAAAATGTATCGCATCAATCACTGTCACAACAATAGTGTGTGTTTTGTTTCCATTGTACCAGTTTTCGTGAAACTTTACTTGTATCAATTCTAGTGATTTAATTAACGATTGCTCTCGCGTTCTCCGATGCTGGGATTTGTGTTGTATTAATAAATTAATCTTCAGTTAAAGAAAGAAAGAAAGAAAGAAAATTATTTATTCGTGACATGCATAACAAAGAACAGATTAACAAATACAAGAAGGAAGTAGCCACGAAATGGTCCCAACTCAGCGTGATGCTGGCATTAGCTAGTTAGATACCCGCCTCAAGATACCTTGAAAGTAAATGTTTAGTTATTAAAACAGTCGTGTCTGACGCTGGGTACTGGGCAGTAGTGTTTGCATTTTTGTGTTCCAATCCATCTTTTTCCTTAGTGTTGGCAACGCATTTGTAGTCTTAGGATTGTAGTTCTTACTATAAAAGGAAACCAAGTGGCTTTGTTCTGACTGGCTGCTTAGACAGTCATAACTGTTTTGTCTAGCTTTACCGTATCAGTGTTCTATTGATCATCGAACTATCAAATGGTTTTATTAACATTTATTACCCAAACAAATAAAGTATAAGACTTTTTATGCTATAGATAAAGCAAACGATCACACAGCCGACCTGATGGTAAGTAGGCTCTGAACCCACATACAGCATTAGGCAAATGCGTTGCCATCCCTAAGGACCAAGATGGAATGGCTCTACATCTCACTCTAGATCCTTTTCAGAGTATTCTTTAACTCTTCGTATGTCGGACGGGGTCTCACACTTGCACCCGTCATCTGTCACAAAATGACGCTTACGTCAAATTTAAATTTAAAACTGTTTTATACGTTTTATTCAACGAATGACGAATGTCTGGTTTATTAATTAATTGGGATTGGAAAAACAAAACATTTTAGACAAAAAACTGACCAGTCAATCACCAATGTACCAAGGGTTAAAGAGTAAAGGTCTGCCAAAGCAGATTCAATTCTATGTCGTTAAAAATAAGGTTGATATTACTACAGGAGGTTTATCTTAGTTACTGCGTATTGGCTTAGGCAGAGACAAGAGTTGATGTCTAAGCTTGTAATGTTTATCTTTCTAATTTGCTGTGTCCTTTTCCATTTGCAGACTGCACATCGGCAAGGGAGTGCAGTTGGACCTCCGCGGCGAGGGCGACGTGTGGCTGCGCTGCCTCTCGGAGCACTCAGTGTTCGTGCAGTCGTACTACCTGGACCGCGAGGCGGGCCGCGCGCCCGGCGACGCCGTGCACAAGATATACCCGTCCGCCTGTATCAAGGTAGGGCGACATACGTTTCGTTAATACACTGTATATGGTGATGAAACCAGTCATGGACTAGGACCAATGATGGACACTTGATTCTTATTTTGATATTTGAATTAAGAGTGAAGTGTCAATTTACTGGCGCCTGTGAGCTTAAAGTGTCCATGATCGGTGCCGTTACCCTATTGACGGTGGTTCAAAATACTCGTGTTTAATGTTGTTTCTCCTCAAGTTTTCTTTTATTCCAAAATACATGAAAATCGCGTATACCAATTGAAATTATTAAAATAGTTTCATATAAAAATGTATAGAGCTTCTCACATCTCATGATGATACCAAATGAGAAAGGAGGCTTTGGACTGATCGTGACACTGTGTTGCAGCAGTGGGCAAAGAATATTCTATTTACTTATGTTTTTAATCCTTGCTAAGTTTACTTGATATATTTTTGTATGAGAGTAATTAATGGTTAATACATCCTAAAAAACATCATGGTTTCAGCAGAAAATAGCTTTCTTCGAAATTAAATTCGATTAAATGATACAATCGATGTAGTGAAATTCGATAAAAATTATGAGTTACCATC